>CAUYRT010027046.1:0-37560 GCA_963574885.1 Lepilemur ruficaudatus | reverse complement strand
GTGTATTTTTGTGAGAGGTGAGAGGTAGGGATCCAGTTTCATTTTTCTGCATGTAGCTATCCAGTTTTCCCAGCACCATTTATTGAAAAGAGATTCTTTTCCCCAATGTATGTTTTTGTCTGGTTTATCAAAGATTAGGTTACCATATGCAGATGGTTTCATCTCTGGACTCTCAGTCCTGTTCTAAAGATCAATGCTTCTGTTCTTGTGCCAAAACAGGCTGATTTGATTATTATTGCTTTATAGTACGACTTGAAGTCTGGAAGACTGATGCCTCCCAGTTTGTTCTTAAACACAGTAATTTGTCAAGTCCCTTGACCTTGTTCTTTTGGAATATCATGGCTATTTTGGTCCTTTGTTCTTCATATACAATTTACAATCAGTTTTTCATGTTCGACATTAGATTGTTTTAGAGAAAACTGGTATCTTCGTTATATTGAGTCGATCTGTGAACGTGGGACTGTCCTCTTATTTTTTAGGTTGTAATGCCTTTCAATAAAGTTTCATAATCTCCATAATCTTAATGTCTTTTGTTAAGTTTATAGTTTATCTTACTTTTTTGTTGTTACAACAAATCTCTTGAAATTATATTTTCTATTGTTTACTTTTATATTTTAATTTATCCCACCCATTGCCAAACTCGAGTTTTTAATAAATTTCTTACATAGTCATATCTGTGAAACCACTTTTTGTTGTTTCTAAACTACATTATCTTTATTTACCTTTTTAAAAATTTGTTGTCTTAGTATGCTAATTAGGACCTTTAGTTTATTTTTTCACCAGTGGTATGCTATTTGCTGTAGTTTTCTTTTTTATTCCCCCCCTGATATTTTTGGTGTGCACTGTTTATCAGGATAAAGACCTTCTATAGATTTGCCTCATTTTGTTGTGCTTCGTTTTATTGCACTTCACAGACACTGTGTTTTTACAAATCAGAGGTTTGTGGCAACCCCGCATCAAACAAGTCTGTCGGTGCCAATTGTTAAACAGCACGTGCTTTCTTTGTGTCTCTATGTCACATTTTGGCAATTCTTGCAATGTTTCAGACTTTTTCATTATATGTGCTGTGGTGATCCATAATCAGTGATCTTTGGTATTACTATTGTGATTGTATAGGAGCACCACAAACCGCGCCTATGTAATGTGGCAAATTTAATCAATAAATGTGTATGTTCTGACTACTTCACTGACTAGCTGTTCCATCATTTCTCTCTGTGGGCCTCCCTGGTCCCTGAGACACAAGAATATGGAAATTAGGCCAATTAATGACTCCATAGTGACCTCTATGTGTTCAAGTGAAAACAAGAGTCACACACCTCTCACTTTAAATACAAAGCTAGAAGTAATTAAGTTTAGTGAGAAAGGCATATCAAAAGCCAAGATGGACCAAAAGCCTCTTGTGCCAAACAACCAAGTTGTGAATGCAGAGGAAAAGTTCTTGAAGGAAATTAAAAGTGTTCCTCCAGTGAACACACCAGTGATAAAAAAACAAAACAGCCTTGTTGCTAATATGAAGGAAGTTTTAGTGGTCTGAATAGAAGGTCACACCAGCCCCGATATTTCCTTAAGCCAAAACCTAACCCAGAGTAAGGCCCTACCTCTCTTTAATTCTGTGGAGGCTGAGAGAAGTGAGAAAGCTGCAGAAGAAACATTTCAAGATAGAAGTTGGTTAATGAGTTTTAAGGAAAGAAGCCATTGCCATAACATGGAAGCGCAAGGTGAAGCAGCAAGTTATTCAGAAGATTTAGCTAAGATAATTGATGAAGGGGGCTACACTAAAATTTCCAGTGGAGATAAAACTGCCTGCTGTTGGAAGAAGATGCCGTTTAGGACCTTGAAGCCAGGCACTGACTTCTCTCTGGTTATCAAAGGACAGGCTGACTCTCCAATTAGGGGCTAATGCAGCTGGGTACTTTAAGTGGAAGCCAGTGCTCAATTTACCATTCCAAAAATCCCTGGGCTCTTAGGAATTATGCTAAATCAACGTTGCCTGTGCTCTTTAAGTGGAATAACAAAGCCTGAATGACAGTGCATCTGTTTTACAGGGTGGTTATATACTGAATATTTTAAGCCCATTGTTGAGACCTACCACCCAGAAGAAAAGGTTCAAAAGTTTACTAATTGACAGTGGTCATCCAAGAGCTCTGATCGAGATGTACAAGGAAATTTTTTTGTGCTTGCTAACACGATATCCATTCTGCAGCTGATGGATAAAGGAATAATTTCAATGTTCAAGTCTTTACTATTTAAGAAAAACATTTTATAGAGCTATAGCTGCCATAAATAGTGATTCCTCTTATGGATCTGAACAAAGCAAATTGAAAACCTTCTGGAAAGGGTTCACCACTCTAGATGTCATTGAGAACATTTGTGATTCATGGGAGAAGGTTAAAATACCAACATTAACAGGAGTTTGGAGGAAGTTGATTCCGGCCCTTACGGATAACTTTGAGGGATTCAGGACTTCCCGTGAAAGACGTAATTGCAGATGCGCGGTGGAAATAGCAAGAGAACTAGAAGTGAAACCTGAAGATGTGACTGCATTGCTGCAATCTCATGAGAAAACTTTAACGGACAAGGAGTTGCTGCTTGTGCATGAGCAAAGAGTGATTTCTTGAGATGGGACCCACTCCCGGTGAATATGCTGTGAATATTGTTGAAATGACAGCAAAGGACTGAGAATATTACATGAACTTAACTGGTAAAGCAGCAGTGGGCTTTGAGAGGATTGACTCCAATTTTGGGAGACATCGTGCCATGAGTAAAATGCTGTCAAATGGTATCCTGTGCTACAGAGAAATCTTTCATGAAAGGAAGAGTCAATCGATATGACGAACTTCACTGTTGTATTATTTTAAGAAATTTGCTACCGCCACCCCAGGCGTTAGCAACCACCACCCTGATCAGTCAGCAGCCATCAACATCAAGACAGGACCCTCCACCAGCAAAAAGATTGAGACTTGCTGAAGGCTCAGATGATCATTAGCAATTTTTAGCAACAAGATTTTTAAATTAAAGTATGTACATGTTTTTAGACATGTTATTGCACTCAATAGACTAGTAGTGTAAACATAACTTTTATATGTACTGGGAAACCAAAATATTTTCATGACTCACTTTATTTTGATGTTTGCTTTACTGCGGTGATCTGAAACCAAACACAGCATCTCCAGGGTTTGCCTATCTTCCCAGTTTGGCTAGAGGGATACCAGTGGCGCATTTTAAGGAATGCTCCTTATGCATCTCAGATGATTTGCGTCTGTTCGTGTGGTAATTTCCTAATTTAAACCAACCTCGCCTTCCAGGAACAAGCCCAGCATGGTCACTGTATATCTCTTAAATAAATTACTGAGTTTGGTTTGCTGCTGTTTCACAGTTTTTGCATTAATGGTGAAGACTCAGGTTTGCCTTATTTAGTTTTACTGTCAAGTTTATTTTGCCATCACAAAATGGACTGGGGAATAGGTTTTCAGTATTTGCATTTGTTTTTTGGTTCTGCAGAAATTATTGTCTTTAATTTCCCTGAACATGTTAAGCCTAATTATTTTAAAATTTTATGTCTGATAATTCTGTTACAGGGGTTTTTGTTTAGGTTTAATTTTTTTTTTTCTGTCAGGATCTCACTCTGCTGCATGGGCTAGAGTGTAGTGGTGTCACCGTAGCTTGTTGCAGCCTTAAACTCCTGGGCTCAAGCAATCCTCCTGTCTCAGCCTAAGAAGCTGAGACTACAGGAGAGGCACACCACCATGCCCAGCTAATTTTTAAAATTTTTGTAGAGATGGGGTCTCACTATTGCCCAGACTGGTCTCAAACTCCTGGCCTCAAGTGATCCTACTGCCTCAGCCTCCAAAAGTGCTAGGATTACAGGTGTGAACCACTGTGCCCAGCACTGGGTTTGAGTATAGTCTATTGGTTATCTTGATATTCAATCAAGTTATCAGATTTCTTAATACATCTAGTTATTTAATGTTATTGAGTGCTAAATAGTATATATGAAAACTTGTTACTGCTCTCCAAAGAAGGTTTATGATTGCATCTGGCAGAAAGGTGGAATCACTGAAATCTCAGATTGCTTTAATTCATTTTCAGGGATTAAGGGGCTTTAGACTTTACAACAGTTAGTCTATTTCTAGTTAATCTTTAATAGAAAATGGGTGAGGGTGGACCGATGACTATTAAGGGATTGTCAGTAAAATTTACGGTTGACTTCACAGCATAAACAGTGGAAGCTAGAAAACAATGGAATGGTTTTTTTTAATTGTAAATTTTTTATTTACAGAAGTAATGCTGAAATAATTTTAATTATTACCAGCTCTGGGTCTAATGAAAATTCTGTCCAGTTTCTCAGCCTCTAAATCTCCTGTTCCAGAATTGTTAAATACCCTTGGGGAGAAACAAACCCACGTGGCCAGATTCAGCTAAGATTTCTTCCTGTCCAAGGTTTTGGGCCTATAATTCTTCACTGCATTTCTATCTCTGTAGCAGGTGTTTCATTTGTTCAGCTTTTCTCTAGTCTGTCATCAGAAGACTCTTGCATTTTTTTTTTACAGTTTCTAATTTTATGCTGAAATTTATAATTTGATCTCCTCAAATATAAACACAATTATTTAAAATCTGTGTTACTAACTTCAGTATCTTAAGTGCCTGTGGGTTTATCTTTCTATCAATTTTATTGTGGTTCTCATTGTCCTTTCTTTGTGTACCTGGTTATTTATAGAGTATTTGGGGAAAAAATGATTTCAAAGTAATTTGAGGCCTCTGATGTTGTTATCTTGCCCCAGAGAGGATTTATGTTTGCTTCTTTCAGACACCTGGGAGCCTAAAAATCCAGGCCGCATGGGCTGTCAAAAGCACACTGCTCAGCCATTGAGCTCCCTCATCTGGAATTGGCAAGTGACACGGGGAAAAACTCCCCCAAAACTAGTCTCACTTGTCTGGATTTTGGTAGTCTCCTGCATCTTGACCCAATAATTCCTTACTGTTCTGTGTGCTCCTAATGCCCTCAAGCCTTTTTATTTTCTATGAGAGGGTTGGTCTGAATTACTTGACCCTTTTTTATTCTGGAAGTGGAAATCGTCATCCTATCACCTTTTAAAAAGCAGTCATTACTGTTAAGGTCTCAAGCCTTATTAATAAAACATTCATGAAAAGCAGCATGGGAATAGTGAAAACACTGCAGGCCTGATCACTTAACAAACCTGGGTTTGGATCATAATTCAACTGTTTACCAACTATTGATTTCTGTGATTCTCAATTGTCTGTCTTTGCTGTGTATGTATCACCTCATGGAATGACTGTAAAGATTATGGATTAAAATATGTAAAGTGCCTAACCATAACCAGGCGTTGTACAAGTGCTTAAATGTGAGTTACTCACTACTCTCTTCTTGTATTCCTACTTCCATACCTACCCTGTAATATTTTTCTTGCTCAAAAATTGAACTTTGTCTCCTTTTTATTTCCTTCAGGTGATTCTAGTCACAAGATTCCTATTTCAAACTTTGAATCTGGGCGTGACCAAGCAACTGTGTTACAAAACCTTTATAGATTTATTCATCCGTACCCAGGGAACTGGCCACCCATATACTGCAAGGTAATTTCAAGTTAGAAAGTTCTCTTAAGGTATCCATTTCGATGCCAAAAGATCCATAAAAGGCACCAAAAGAAAGAATTTTTTCCTGTGTATTAGCTGTGTGTTAAAACAAGTTCATTCTGAATTGTTTTGAATGTTATTAGGTATAATGCCTTTTTAAAAAATTTCTCTGATTTGAGAGGGATTTTGAGGACTGCAAAAGCTGAACATATTTCTGCTTTGGTAACTTCCATGTTTTTTGAATTCCCCATTCTGAAATACCTACAATATCTTTTCATCCTGAAGAATGGATGCTACATTCCGTACACCTATCCTTCCAAGCAGGGTTACCTTTTTATTCAAAAATATCTTTGTGACAGCCCCTCCCCCTTATTCTGTAATATTTAGAGAAACTTTATTTTGTCCAAATTCTTCTAGGCTAGGAATTTAAGAATTAGATTTTAACCTTGCTACTTTTTAGTACAACAACAAGCAGGTTACCTAATCTTTTTCCGAACATTGGTTTCTTCGTTCACCTACCCTAGGTCTCGCTTCTCAAACTATGATAATGTTGCTATATAAATGTAACAGGTTAGTAATAGTAGTGGTCTTTTCTAGTCTATGTCAGTTATTTTTATAGTTCTCATTTCAGTTCACAAACTCTTCAGTCTTTCTCTCCTGTACCCCCTGTACCCTCACCCCTATTTTGAAAGGAGAGAAGTAACTCAAGGTAGGAGAATATATAAGTATTTTTTTTCCTTCTCCAGTCTGATGATAGAGCCAGAGTCAACTGGTGTTTGAAGCATATGGCAAAGGCCTCAGGTAAGTAAAACTCTGGGTCACTGCAGCAGCACATTTTTACATCTGTATTTGTTTCCAGTTTGATATATATGTTCTAAAAACATAAATTTACTGATTGTATGTGTTTTTCTATTTACAAATGGAAGAAATCAGGCAAGATCTAGAACTTCTCACTGTAGAGGACCTTGTAGTAGGGATCTACCAGCAGAAATTTCTCAAGGAACCCTCCAAGACCTGGGTTCGAAGTCTCCTAGATGTGGCCATGTGGGATTATTCTAGCAACACAAGGTATTGATAGAATTTTTGTAATAGAGTAATTTTGACTTCTTTTTCTGAACTGAGAAAATATGGTAGGACTAGTTATCTTTGCCTTTGTATGCAGTGTTTTCCTATGAAACTTTAGAAGCATTGTATTACCTTGAATGTAAGATTTTATGGATTGTGAGATACATTACTTTGTGTACCGCTCAAAACAAAAGCTGCCAAAATACACTGTTCTTTTTTATCACTTAAAATTTTTGTACTGATGAAAAAATGTTTTTAGAATTATTAAGACAGATTTTTTTTGTTACATAGAACTCTTGTACTGAAAGGAATATATTTGTGAAATGGCAAAAGAATTTTTTATTTTGAATTAACCTTAGACTTATAGGAAAGTTGCAAGAATAACACAAAGCATACCATTCTCTCATATTCCCTAATTGTTAACGCTTTGATACATTTTGTTTATAATTTTGTCTCTAAATATACACACTGTTTTTCTAAACTACTTGAGAGTAAGTGGCTTTCATTATGTCTCTTTGTACCCAAATACTTCAGTGTGTTTCCTAAGAATAAGAGTATTTTATTACCGTAATATAATTACCAAAATCAGGATATTGCCATGATGCAGTACTCTTGTCTAATCTGAAGACGATATTCATATTTTGTTAGTTCCAATGTTTTTTTATAGCCCCCCAAAAACCTAGTCTAGCGTCCAGTGCAAGATCACATGTTGCACTTAGTTATTTTGTCTCTTTAGGCTCCTTCTATCTGAAACAGTTCCTCAGTCTGTCTTTGATTTTTTTTTACAGGCTAGTTACTTCATAGAATGTTTCTCCATTTAAGTTGGTCTGTATTTCCTCATGATTAGGTTGAGGTTTTGTATTTTTGGCAGGAATATGTCAAAAGCAATGGTGTGTCTTCTCAGTGTGTCACAGCTGGAGGCACACGATGTCAGTTTGTCTCATACTGGTGGTGATGACTTTGATCACTTAGGGTAGTGTCTGTCAGATTTCTCCATTGACTGTTTTCACCTTACAATTAATAAATATTTTTCAGGGAAATACTTTGAAATTAGGTAGCTGTTCTAGTCTTCAAACTTTCATGTACTAGTTTTAGCACCCAGTGACAATTTTTGCCCAAATCAACTGTTACTATGTTTGTGAAATGGTGATTTTTTTTTTCTAATTTGATTGTTCCTTCTAAATTTATTAGTATTCTACCGTAAAGAAGAATTTTTTCTTTTCACCTATTTATTTTTTTCATTTATGTGAGTATGGGCTCATGGTTTCCCATTCAGTGGATTATAATCTGTTAATGCCGTAATTTATTTTTATGCTCAAGTTGTTCTATAGATGTCCAGTGGGAGTCCCTTCAAGCAGTGGTTTCTGTGGCCTTTTGGCATGGCCTCCTCATTCTTTGAGCACTTCTTTGCTTTCCGTCTGGCACAGTATGTTTTAGGCTCCTCTCGTACTTTCTCTGCTCCAGCCTTGAAATAGCCATTTCTCTAAGGATGCTTGGTTCATTTTAGTGGAACATATTATATGGTATTTAGGAGATAGGATCTGGATGCTAGGTGTGCTCATTTTTCACTAGAGTATCGTTGGTTTTAGGTTCCCCTAGTGGAGAGAGCTCGGAAGTACGTATGTATGTGCATATACACACCCTCTGCGCACGTTTTTATGTAGCTAGGCCTCTGACTCTGTTTTCATCTCTCTCTGCCTCACTGACATTTCATACTGAACCTACAATTTTAATCTAATACCATAGGATTCTCTAGTGTTCCACTTTTTTATTTTTGTATTTCCTTTCTCTGAGAGCAAGAAACCTGGTTCTCATATTTTTCAGAATTATGTGATACCACCACTGTAAAAAAAAAAAAAAAAAGACTAACAATGGTTCAGAATTTATAGTTATTTTTAGTCTGAAAGTATATAGCCAAAATACTTTTTTCAAAAGTTAGGTTATTGTTTTTCCCCCTTCAGTGTACTTAAATTATTCTTTTGAAATAAATTTCATTTGTTTATTTCTATTCCATTTTTGTTTTTTCCCTGCTTTTGTTGATTTAATTGTCTTTTGAATGTCCAAAGCATTACCATATGTAAACAAAAAAAGTACAGTCAGAAGTGTCACTTTATTCTAGCTCCATAAAAAAGCTTGTTGAGATTGCATTCGATTTATAAATTAGGGCGAACTGAAATCTTTATAGTGTTGAGTTGTATCCAAGGACAAGCAATGTTTTTCCATTGTTCAAGTCTATTTTTGTACTTTTCAAAGATGTTTTAAAATTTTTCTCATACAGACTGTGTATATCTGGGACTGGTGCATGTTTGTGGGGGCAGTTCCTTGATAACTTTCTCTTCTACAGAAATTGCTTTGATTGTCAGGCTTTCTGATTCAATGTGGTAAATTTTGGTAATCTGTATTTCCCTAGGAAATACATTTTGTATAGATTTTCAAATTTTTTTTGTTTAAAGGTCTGCAAGGAAGGTAGTCTCTCAAAATTTTTTAAATTTGTTTCCTTGGTGGTTTATCTTATCATTTCTTATATATTTGTGCCCTCTGCTTTTTTTTCTAAAGCTAGCTAATATGTTGTCTATTTTAATTTTTCAAAACAACAGGATTTTAATTTATTGCACCTATTTTTCTATCATCTTATAAATTTTTGCTTTTATCTTATTCTCTTTGTACTTTATGGTTCTATTTCTAGTTTTGGGGGACTAGGAACTTAATTCATTTATCTTTTGTTAGATTTTTATTGATAAGCATTTAGTAGAGTGAATTGTCTTTTAATCATTATTTTCAATAAATTGCATAGATTGTAACATGCAATATTTTCACTGTCATTTTTAACAAATTCCGTCATTTCAACTCTCAACCAGGAGTTAAATACAAGGCTTTTAAGTGTCCAGATGAAAAAGCCTTTCTGATTTTTGTTTCTGTTAGTAAATTCTAGTGTTTTTGCATTGTGATCAAAGAATGTTGTTTATAATATTTCTGCTGATGGAAGTTATCAGTGTTGGGGTTTTTTTTCTCCTAACTTAATACATAATTAATTTGTGTATCTGTTCTGTGGGCATGTGAGAATATGTATTCTTTATTTTCAGGGTGTAGTGTTTGGTATATACCTAAGATCTACATTGATTATGTTCAGATTTTCTTATCTCTTTATATTTTGTCCAATTGATCTTGCATTGAGCGTGGTTCTAATCTCTCCAGTTACTATGTTTCTGTCAGTGTCTCATTGCATCTCCTTTAGTTTTGAATGGGCCACTGTGTTATTTGATGCCTCAAAATTTGCAAACCTTGATATAGTAGATTGATCAGGGCTCATGGACAGGTGTTCCTGTATTCTTTCCATGTCTAAATCTTTTTCTGATGGTTTATACTTCCTGGAGTTTCTAGAAAACACTCCATCGTATTGCTTTGTGTTCCTTTTGCAAACTTCAGTCAGTTAGTTCTCTTGGTCTTAGTTATCTGATCTTTTTGCCTGGAATTACTTGATCATTTTGCCTGGAAACCTTAGTCTTTTTTTTTTTTTTAAGTCTAATAGTTTTACTAGGGTGTTCTGAGTTTATTATTGCAGGTTCATTTTCCAAGGCGTTTGGTGTGAGCCCTTTCAATATATAGAATCAGGTTCTATTTCTGGAGACTTTTCTTAAATCATCTGATATTACATAGTTCTTTCCACTGCTTAATTTTTTTTTAAAAGGGTCCAGTATATCTATGTTTGATCTTCTTTGCCTATTTTTCATTTTAATCACTTTTTCTGACCCTTTTTACTTTAATCATTTATTCGTTTGATAATTTTCTGCTTTCTTCAATTTTCCTTATTAACTTTCCTAATGAATCGATTCTGCTTTGGACAGTTTGTAATTTAGTTCTTTTCCAGTATGATTTTGTCTCTTCTTTCTCTCTGGTTTCTGAGTTTAGTCGACTGTTACATTCTTTCTTTCTTTTTTTTTTTTTTAATTATTTCTGTTTCTTAAGTTTCCCATTCAGGGTGTGGTTCCAAACATTCTTTTGTGAGGATATTTAATTCAGTGTGGAACTGTATGTTAGTTTTCTTCTCCCTCACGTTTTTTGCAGGGAGGAGATGAGGAGGAGTTATCAGCTAAAGTGTTTTCTCATTTTATGTTTTCTTCTTATAATAGCTTTCTACAGATGACGATGCATTGTTCCTTTGCATTTCTTAAACAGGGCTGATAATTTGTGAAGAGGTTTGAGAGTTTTTAGAGCTCAAGAGCTTCCCTTTTAGTCAGCATAGCAAAGTACGGGTTCTTTAGTGATTTGGGGGGGCATTGTGGGGTATGGTTTGTGGGTCCTTTCAGGCTTGCTTGCTTTCTTTCCTTTCCTTTCCTTTCCTTTCTTTCCTGTAGGATCCTAAATTTCCCCCTCTTGGTCTTTTTTTTTTCCTCCATCCAATTTATAAAGGGCTCATCTCTCTTCCTGTTTTCCTCAGCACAGGCACTTTCCTATAGTCAGTGCTCCTGTCTACCAGAACTCAGTTTCAGTACTTATATAAAAAGTGGACTTTATCATTGTGAGGGTGATTTTAATTTAATCTTGGCTCTCTATTTCCTTTCTCTTGCTTCCTCACAGTCTTTTTTCTGAACACCAGTCTTCATATAAAGGCTTGAGGTGTGGGAGATTGAGCAATTGCTCCATTGGAAATTAAAGTTTTCTTTTTTCTGTTTACAAGTAATTGACTTTTGTAGTGTTCTATCTTCTGATTATGCTGCAGGCAGAGATTATGTCTGGTCTGTTTTGGTTGTTTTGTTCTTGTTAATCTATGAAGTTTATGGATGATGTTGGGATATTTGGATTCATGTACCATTATCCCAGCTGTTGCCTGAAATATTTCAAAAATTTCACATTCAAAGTCATTGAGTGTCCGTGTTTTTTATTGTGTATAGCATTTCTTCCAAGCAACTGACACCCTTTCTGAAAGTATTTTTTGTTTGTTTGTTTTTGACAAATTTATTGACGTATAATTTACATTCCATGCCATTACTCCATTTTAAGTGAACAATTAAATGATTTTTAGTAAATTTACCAAGTTGTGCAGCTATTCACATAAATCAGTTTTAGAAGATTTCCTTCCCCCTATTAAGTCCCCTAATTCCCATCCCTTGCTACATTTCAAGCACGCCCCTCCCCATCACAGTGCTCACCACATCCCTGAACTGTGAGTCTAGCCGCCACCCCCTGAATCCCTGGTGGACACCACCACCATTTGAGCACCATAGTATTAATCAGTCAGTACCGATTTGCTGGCAGATACATGTGGAGCCCATTCTTCCGGTCTTGTGTCACCTCACTTCGAACAATGGGCTCGAGCTGAATCCAGGATAATATAAGCGGTGCTAGCTCACTGTCATTTCTTAAAATTGAGTAGTATTCCATTGTAAACATATACCAAATTTTAATAATCCACTCATGAATTGAGGGGCACTTGGGTTGTTTCCACGACCTAGCAAGTTTTGATGCTGGCTCTTTCTTGATCTTATCTGAAGAGGTCAGTAGAAAATTTTCAGAGACAAACCAGTACTTCCTCAAATAATCTTTGAAGGGTTTATTGACTAAATGTTGAAGGATTGCAATTGTTTAGTTACCATCAAGAAGAATAATCAAATTTCTACATGCTTAGGCCATTGCAACTATTAGTATTTCTAGACTGTCCAAAGCAATTGTAGAATACCTTCAACTATAAGATACATTCTAATTTTGGTTAGAATGTGAAAAAAGCACACTTTGTAATTGAAGAAGTACAGTATTGAATTCAGTAGAGTAAGTACACACTGCGATAAGACTAGAGTAGCTTTGGTGTAAGACATTCTTTGAGGCCTGTGCCATGCGATTTTCTTAAAGGTGAAACTGTGAGATAGTACTTTAAGCACTTTAGTAATAAACTGCTTTGGACAGGATGAATCTGCTTTTTACTGAGCTTCATAACATAGCGATATTCCAATGTATAATATTTTATAAGGAAATTGGATTATAGTGGACAATAGAAACTGTTGTTAGAATTTGCTAATATAAGTCAATGGGAATCATTTCAAATACTGCTCTTCGACACCTCCTGAAATACCTTTTAAGTTCGTAGTAAGTTTTTGATAACTGTTTTGTCTGGCTCTAGGAGAAATGGGTAGGCTTTTAGTATTGGTGAAATTGAGTACAGTTACACAAAGTGCATATTAGAATTTAAGCAGGCTGTTAATGACATATTATTTTGGAGGCTAAGAATATTTGTAATTTTATAGATCTCTCATCCTCCTGATGCTTCTTGCCATAGATGTCCTTAGACTAACTCACAGTCTGACCTGCTGATTGAAGCATGGTGGCCTTTATTGAATCAGCAAATAATTTATTGAGCATTTCCTCTGCTAGGCACTGGACTGAAGGTACAATGGTGAGCAAAACTAGTGTGGTCTCTCCCTTTCAAGAAGCTAACAGTTAGGTGGGAGAGAGACCTACATTAATAAAGAAAATGGTAATTTTAGCTTGTGGTAAGTACTAAGAAGGAAATCAACAGGCTACTCTAACGGAGAAGAGTGTGTAAAAAGGAAGACTACTTTACAGAATGATCAAGAAGACTCTAAAGGGCTTAACGTTAAAGCTGGTAACTGAAGTGTGGGAGAAGGTTGCAGCCGTGCAGAAAAATGGAAAGAAGAACATGTTGGGCAGAGAGATACAAAGACTTTGAGGCAAAAGCTTGGTGTTCACTAGAAATTGTGAGGCAGTCAGTGTGACTGAGGAGTGATGAGCAAAGATGAGGACGCACAAGATGAGATTTAAGAAATAAGGAGGGGCCGGCAGCACAAGGCCTTGTTAGCCGTAAGAAGGAGTTTTTCAAGTAGTGAAGTGTCAGATTAAGTTTCTAAAAGATCTCTGAGTTTTTAATGGATGGATTATAAGGAGGTAAGAAAGAAGGTATGGAGCTTAATGATTATTGGGTGGTTTCTCTAGTCCAGGCAGGAAATGGCTGGTGCTAGGATGGTGACAGTGGAGATGCAGGGGAATAGGCAGATTTAAGATTGGTGAAAGTCAGTAGGCCTTGCTGCTAGACTGAGACCAGGGAGAGAAAATGGGAAGAAATGACACAATGTGATACCCAGGTTTTTAGTACATACCACTGGGCAGATGGGGAAGAAGGGAACAAGTTTAGAATGTTCAGAGGTACAGTACACGTGGAGATAGCAAGCCAGCAGCTGCTCATCCTGACCTAGAGCTCAGTGGAGAGATTTGGGTAACGTCGCCCTTCCCTTTTGACCGTGTGCTGGACATTGTTCTGGGCACTGAAGCTGCAAAGAAGAGAGACAAGTCCTCTGCCTTGACGGACCTTATAGCACGCAGATGAGATCATCTAGGCAGAAAGAGAAGAGGACTCAGCACAGAGCCCTAACGAGTCGGACATTTTAAAACTTGGGCAGAGGCTTCCTTTTTGAAGTCTCAGTACCTCTCAGCCTGTAGTTGTTACCGTGTTACACAAACCATGGTAGCTATCATCAGTGTTGATGAGGGTTGAAGAGATGAAGAAAAACTCAGATCCTGGATGCAGTCATTTTGTAAATCCACTTGAAGTGCTTAGTGGGACCAAAAAAGTCTTCTTGACCATTATATAAAATAATGTGATTTTCTGCACACTCTTCTCTGTTAGAATAGCCTGTTAAGGCTGTTTGCTTTTGTTCTCTGGATTATCTCATTATTTTGGGTTGTGAGTTGTGGTCTTCCTATTTTGGTCTTTTTCATTGCAAGCTTTCCTTGAATGTCTGATTATCCTTGATTATGTTCATATTTAGAAATCAGGCTGCAAAGCCAAGTAAGTGTTTCATATCGTTCAGTGGGGACTGTCAACTGATTAGGCTTTGCTATAGGGAAAGCAGACAAGAGTGCTAAATGTTAAGTTGGAGGCAAAATCCTAATTGCCAGAATGTGAAGGGCTTTGCTTTAGGGTACCCGCAGCCATCCTTGTTGCTTGATTCTCCAGGAACAGTTCACTTTTTGCATGGAGTCAGGGAAGTTGACTGTTCTTTTTACAGAAGTTCAGCCTCATGTCTTACCTCTGCTCTCTGGGTAGGGACATGACTGCAAGTCCAGAACCTCAGAGTTCTGATAGGCAGATCCTTTCCTGCTATGGCCTCTGATGAGAGCACTGAAAACTGTGACATCTTCCAGCTTCGTCAGTTAACCATTTATTTGTTTTCTTCATTTTCTACAAATCTGTTAAACTCTCTTCTGTGGAGGCCTATTCCTGTTTTTCCCATTGTTGTGAACATCTACCATTTTTACTCTTTGACTGTCATTTTGATAGGGCCTGGGGAACAAGAGGAGATAAATTTGTGCATGTGTTTAATTCACCATGGTGAACCAGAAGCCCCAGCAATGGTAGTATTAAGAGATGCGGTTTTATTCTTTGACATCACTTTAGAATAGTTTTTTTCTTAGCCCAATTTAGTGAGCTTTTCATATTTAACAAAAATTTGAGCAGCTCTTGTACATAGGTGCTTGGCTGATTTCTATGGTAAATATGGGAAAGAGTGACATCCTTGCCCTCAGAGTCTCCTCTCTGATCAGAGAAAGCATGTGAAGACATTAGAGTCATATGTATTGGTTTCTGGTAATTCTTAAGAGTTTCAAAAGGTTATGATAGATAGAGAAGTCACTTCAGTGAAAGGGCTTAAAAACCATGAAATACTTTACAGAATGTTTTATTTGATTCTTCTGTAAAGATGGATAGAATTTCTGTGAGCAGAGATTTGGGCTGAAGGAGAGGGGGACCTTTCTTACAGAAAATGGCCTGAACAGTGACTCAGAGGAATGACAGCCCAGAGACTGTTTAAGAAAAACCACTGTGTCAGTTTGAGTAGACTAGAGCATGTGTGTAGCTCTGGGATGACAGTGCTTCATAGGGCAGCTAAAGACATGGTTATCCTTGGAAAGAAGAAGGAATAATAATGCTGAAGTCGGAGAAAAGGAGATCACTGGGACCCTTTGAGATAAAGAAGGGTGTAAAGGCCGTTACACTGCACACCGTTTGAGTGAGTGAGATCGTGTTGGAGCTTTGGGAGTAAGCTGTGACTTTAAGCTTAACAGAATATACAAAGCAATTCTGAATTTTGACAGATTTATACAATGAACCTTTCTGTGCTAGAAAATACCCTCATATTTTTAGGGAGATAAGTGGGATGATTTGGAGGAAGAGGATTGAGAAGTTTGAGTAAAAACAGATCAAAACAGTGTCATTCTTAATAGCGTAACTGTAGATTCGGAGGCATTTTTCCACAGGATGAGATTTTTGTAAGGTTTTCTGTTTGTTTTAATCCTGGAGTGTGTTGTTAGTTTTTCAGTTGCTTTCATTTCAGATTTGATCTCCAGCAGAAAATGTGTACGTGAGGTAAGGGATGTACTTGGGGTTTGGATTCTGGACAAGGAGCAGAGCTAATCACAGACTAAAAATGACTCGATTCTGTGTGATTGTCTAATGCATTAGGTTTAGTTTTAACCTAAGCCTTCATTTTAAGAGTTAAGAGTTTTATGAATCACATTCATTAGATTAGTTTTCTTTGGAAAAACAGTGGGAAATTCTTCATCTTATTTTTACATAGTCTTCCATTCCGTTACATAACTTTTGTTCAGTAATTCAATTGTAATTTTAAATGAAGATTCTTGCTAGGTTTAGGCAAACTTTGTGTTGTGTGAGTAGTGCTGTTCTGAGTCTTAATAGAGTATGTACCCAGTGGAAAGATAGATACACGTTTATAGTGGCTCTTGTCGTGAAAGTATGTTGTTTTGCACATGTAACCTTGCACTGAATCACATAAATTTCCTCTCCAGCATCACCTCCTGAGGTTTTCACTCAAACAACACTTTCTTAGTGATGCCTTTCCTGCTACCTTACCTAAAATGTCTCTCCCCAACATTTCATATCATCTTTTTCATTTTTTTCTCCTTAGAACTTGACATCTTCTAAATTACTGAGTGTTATGCTTGCATATCTTTTTTTAGTTTGTCTTCCCCACTAGAAAGTAAGTTTTGTGTGGACAGTAGTTTCTGTTTTATTTAATATTGTGTCTCCAGTGCCTAACACTGCCTGGCATGAACAGTGCGCATTCAGTGAATGTTGGATGAGTGCGTGTTGATCTTAGTCACTAACGTGCCCCTAGAATACTCACTTTATTTCAAGGTAAAATATAACAGTTACAGTTATGTATAGTTTGCATAATATCATGAATTTATGTCAGAGGAAGTAACATAAAATTTATTTTAAAAAAATCTTTTTGTGTGTTAAATTAGGAGTCTTAATCTTTGAGTAACTGTGTCAGTTTTTCTTAATGATTTCAGGTAAGTACATTAGAAATCTTTGCATATAAAAACCGTTGAACAGCACTACTTCAGTGAGGATGTTAAAGTCCGTTTTTGTTTATGTGCAGGTGCAAGTGGCATGAAGAAAACGATATTCTCTTCTGCGCTTTGGCTGTTTGCAGGAAGATCGCGTGAGTTGGAGAAAGGCGTTTCCTCATAGTGCTGTGTTCTGCATCAAGTTCTTTGCCATTTTGCTTGCTGTTGTTTTGGCAGCTGGGGCAAATCTCTAGTCACTTCTATTTCTACAATTCTGTTTTAAACCGAACGTGGTTTTTTGCTTCATGTTACCTTTATTCTTCTCTCCATGTCCCTATTCACCTAAGCAATTTGTGTGAACCCTTCAGAAGCTCTTGTTGAAAATTATCCTTCCAGGACTCCTGTAGGAGAGTGAAATTCCCTACTGTCACTAAAGACATTTCCCTGTGAAGGTGCTCCAAAAACAAAGACCCTTTTCTTCTCATTCCGTAGTAAAAGCACCTGGAGCCCCAGGTATCTGGGTCCTCCGGTAGCCCTTTCCCACAGCGGGTGATTATTGTTCTGAGGATACGTGAGTGTTTATGGTTGTAGTCTTACTTCCGCCGCTGCCCTCTCCTTGCCTTAAATATTGGAGAATCCTGGTAATCTTAACCCTCGTTCCCATTCCCTTATAATGAACCTGAAATTTTATCTGGTAATCAGAAGATTGCTTTCTGATAAATAACCTGTTATATGATGCATATTGCTACATATTCCTTTCTCTTCTCTGAATCTCTAAATTTATTTTTTCTCAATTTACAGTGGTATTTCAGCTGCTTCCTTTATGTTAGAGATTTTAAAATATAAATGCTTTTAAGTAAATAAAATGAGATTCTGGTAGTGAATTTTTTCTTATTTCCTTTTAAAGGTACTGCATCAGTAATTCTCTGGCTACTCTCTTTGGAATCCAGCTCACAGAAGCTCATGTGCCACTACAAGATTATGAGGCCAGCAATAGTGTGACTCCAAAAATGGTTGTATTGGATGCAGGGCGTTACCAGGTAAGGAGCTAACTCTTGGGAGCTTACTGGTCTCTCTGGCTGTCCTCCTACTCAATGTAGTCCTGGTCAACAGTAGCTAAAGATCAAGCCTTTGGTTCTTTCCTTTCCCTTAAAAATTATTTTCAAATCCTTCATGGCATGTCAATCTAATTCAGTTGGATTTTGCATAAAATCCTTTTCCTTCCTGGTATATTTTCTTACTACATTTAATAAAATTTTAAAAAAATTAAAATTGGCATTTAGTCTTTATACAAAACACATCTAAAGATCTATTCTAAAAACTAAATATCTGAATGTAGATAACGTAAATATTCTAAGTATCTACCTCAAAAATATTTAAGACCTGATTGAGGATTTGGATAAAAGCTTAATTTCTCTTCCACCGTTCCTCTCTCCTTGCCTTTTACTTATTAGTAGTCCTCTTTACACTATTAAGCGTAGCAGTTAAGAGTGTGGGGTCTAGAGTCAGAATCCTGAATTTTATTTTGGGAAGTAAATACCGAGCCTGCTGCATACAGGCTTTTCGACCTTATTCAAGTTACTTGATCTGTGCTAAGTCCTTAACAAGAACAATAATAGGGGCTAGTAGCTGTTACAGTTAAATGCGGCAGTACGTGAAAATGCCAGGACCTCTGCCTTGGAACATAGTAGGTAATACATAAATGTTGTTGTCATTATTTAAAAATAGGTAACAGGTAATAAAAAAGGAAACTGAGAAAATGTAATGAACTGTTGATACAAACAACTAGGATGCGTCTCAAAGACATTAATTATGCTAAGTGAAAGATGCAGTCTCCACAGATTATATCTGCGTGACATACTGTATGATTCCATTTACATGACATTCTTGACAAGACTGGAGAAGGACGGACTCCAGAGTTCTCCATTATATACTCTGGGCAAGACCCTCCTGTCTCCTCCGTATTAACCCTCTGCCCAGTGGTTCTCAACTCAGTTTCGCGCCCTGCAGGGCTGTGGTCCCCAACCCTGGGCTGTGGACCGGAACTGGGGGAGGCAAGTGGTGGGGGGCGCACAGCAGGAGATGAACGAAGCTTCATCTGTTCCGTCTGTACAGCCGCTCCCTGCCGTTCGCATCACCACCTGAGCCCCACCCCACCCCACCCTCTGTGGAAAAATTGTCTTCCATGAAACCAGTCCCTGGGGCCACGAAGGCTGGGGACTGTTACTCCAGGGGACATTTGGCAATGTTGACACTTTTTGGTTATCACAACTGGGGAGGTTTGTACTGCCGACGTCTAGTGGATAAAGGCCAGGGATGCTACTAAGCATTTTGTCTATACAGCACGGCCTCCCATGGCACAGCGTTATTCAGCCTAAAATGTCGTTAGTGCCCAGGTTGAGAAAGCCTGTCTCAGCTTCGCCATCACCATCTGTGTCGGCATCACCCGAGTGGATCTCAGTAGCATGCCTTTTCGTTGTTTGCATCAGTTATTCGGGGAAGCCCAGGACCCCTGGACTCTCTGTCACCTCCCAGACTCATCTTACTTGGCTGATCCTGTTTCCCAGCCCTCCCCAGCTTCTAAGAAACCTTCCCGTGGATCTTCTCAGCCTCAGTCATCAGCTAAATCTCAGCCATCTTCCACCTCTTTTGGGGGAAATCTGTTTACCTTCTTGGTTCTAATTAAAACTTGACCCCCTCTCTAAGGATGTTGCTTCTCTTTCAAATGGTGACGTCTTTCTCTCCCTCATTTGTAGGACCTGACAACCCCTTTTCAGAGCCAGTAGACCCCTGAGTTGATCCTCCTCATTGCTAGAGCATCACTGTGCCGGGAGATCAGTTTTCCCATCGGAATTCCTTATTTTAGCTTCTCTGTGGGTAATCTTTACTTCCAGCTGCCTGACCTCTCAGTTCTTTGGTTCCTCTCCGATGATCCTGTCTTCTAGCACACAGGTTCCCACTCCCATGGTCATATGCTGGACCCCAGTGGCGCTTCCTCCATAATTTAAATTTCAAATATCATCCTGGCTACCGCTGTCTTCATCTAGTACCCTAGTGTCAGCCATTCTTCTGCCTCTGCTGGGACCTGCAATTCATTTGTGCCTCCACTGTGTTGCTTTGCCTTACAGGGCCACTGCACTGCACAGCTCCAGGGGCACCGTTCACACCAGGAGTGCTGCAGCCTCGTGTCTCCTCCTTTACTGCCTTCATCCCTGCCTCTCACCTCCTTGCCTCTCGCCAGCTCCTCGGTCTGTTGTTTCCACTGCCTACACTCTCTGTCAACTCCGTGGGCTCTCTTTTCTTCATCATAGTTGATAAACACTAACCTTTATTAAATCTGACTCTTCACCTACTTAGTCTTATACGTATGAAGCTAAACAAGGCTGGAAAGAAACTACCATGCTGACTGATGCTACTGAATATTCATCATCACCAGCTTTTAGTGGGCCCTTAATATTGCCTGGAAGTTATCCGTTTCTGTAGACTGGTCAGTCTCCTGCTTTCCTAGACAGTTACTTCTCACCTTTTTTCTCTTCAGACTTCCATCACCGCTTCCCTCACCCTTCTGGCTGCTGTCCTTGCCTCCTGTTTCTCTGAGAGAATAGAATTGATCAGGAGAGATAGTGTACATGCTCCTGTCACCTCATCTACCTGCATCTCTCCTCTGCTTTACTTCTGTTTTAATGAATGGTCTGTGTTCATATCTAAAACCATTAGTGTCATTCTCTTACCACTCAAGGACATGGCTCCAGTACTTTTCCCCTTTCTTGTGTCATCAAGGTTTTTCTATGTTCTGATTATTTCATATCAGCAAACATGCTATAATCTCATCTTTAAAAAAAAAAAAAAAGCAAACCCTCTCTTAACGCTCTAATTCCTAATTTTCCTCCAAAGTCTACCCTGTTTCTCTCCTTTTGCAACAGAAGTTGATCAGACATTGGAAAAGTATTTGAATGTTATCATTTTTAAAGAGTAATTTGAAATTAAAAACCATCCAATAATTGAGAAGAAATAAACATTTTTTTTCCTCTGGTATTCCTATTATTTACAGAAGCTGAGGGTTGAGAGTCCAAGATTCTCTCATTTCAACTATTCTAATCAGGAACAAAGACCAAACACACCCATTGGTAAGCATCTTCTATTTTATCAAAATTTACTTAAAGGATGTTAGGGCCTCAAAGCTTATTATCTAGATCCCAGGGGTGATATTTAAACCAGTGTTTCCAGATTAGCTTTGGGATATAAGGAGCTTGTTGAATTGGTGTTTTTATTTAGAATTAGCACCTTTAACAATTTTGATGTGTACATTTTTGGGTCAGTCTGACACAGTGTATTTTATTCCTCAGAATTTTGTTCAAAGCACTTAAAAGAAAATCTGTTTTTCTTATAGTAGCTATAGTTTTATAGTTTTGATGTGATGATGTCTTTTAGGAGACAAGAAATTTTAAAAGCCAGTCACATGAAATTTTAAGTGGTGCCTGAAAAACTTTGGTTAACATTTCCTGGCCTAAGAATGACAAGAAACATTCTTGTTCAGTCTTTTGTCTGTAAGAATCTCTCTCCTATTCTTGATCCATTTAATAATGGCTTAGTGAGAGCCTGTAGTAGGATGAGTCGGTTAATTGAGGCAGGCATCTCTTTATAATAAAATTATAAAATCGCTGTTTCTTTTTTCATATTTTCAATACCCTAGGTGACTACCCATCAGGGGTGAAAATTTCTGGCCAAAACAGCAGTGTTCGGGGAAGAGGGATTACCCGCTTACTAGAGAGCATCTCCAATTCCTCCAGCAATATCCACAGATTCTCCAGCTGTGAGACTTCACTCTCACCTTATATGTCCCAAAAGGATGGATACAAATCCTTCTCTTCCTTCTCTTAATGATGGTACTTTTTTCAATTTCTGGAAAAATAACAGGCCCAACTTCCCTTCTGACTACAGTCATATTAAACAGATCACATCAATGATAACTATCACGACTGTAAAAACTACCTAATTTGTAAGGAAATTCTGTTTCGTAGATTAAAAATAATTGTGGTTGGAGAAGATCTTGTCATTTTTGCTTTTTTTTATTTTTTGAGGGATTGTTCTACTTCCTGACTGTATGATGGGTATACTATTCAAGTTTTGAGTTCTGTGAGAACAAAACTGGCATTTTCAGAGTAGTGTTTTTGGGAATGTTATAAATTGATAATAACTTTCTCCCAACAATAAAAGTATCGAGTATCTGTGATGAAAGGTTCTAAAATAGTGTTAATCTGTTTCTTCCTATTATAAAATGGGAACCTTACACTAGAAACCTGCAGGCTATTTTCATTGCAAATAACTAACAAAATTAGCCTTTAACAAACATTTTTTAAAAGTCTTTGAAATATGCTTACTTCGGCAAAAAGAGTCATTTGAAAGATAAGGCAAAATGAGAAAGGTTATATAATTTACCCTAAGTCACATGGCTGGTGACCAAATTCCAGGTCCATTGGACCACAGAGCTCTTTGCATTCACCAAATAGATGTCATGTTGAGTCAAATATTCACTCTGTGATTGACTTAAACTGGCTTGTGTTCTCAGTGTCTGGGGTATTAACTATAAATAGCCCAAGAAGAGGAAAACAGATGGAGTAGCCCCTTTTAGTTTGAACTACAAGCCAAGACCACACACGTAGAAGTGGCACAAGTAGCCACTAATTTAAGTCTGTCTGATCCCAAACCCTGGTTCCTTTTATTACAGAGAATCACTCTGTCATGGGCCTCTGGTTTTTATTAATACCCGTATTCCCCTTGACTTACTATTGAGTACCTACTTTATGGACATTTTATATGTCACATCATCTTCCCCTCCCCGCTACCCTTCCCAGCCTCTGGTAGCCGTCATTCTACCCTCTGTCTCCATGAGATAATTGTTTTTAGTATTTAGCTCCCACAGTGAGTTGAGAATATGCAAGATTTGTCTTTCTGTGCTTGGCTCATTTCCCTTAACATGACGACGTTCTCCAGTTCCAGCCTCTTGTTGCAAATGGCAAGATTTCATTATTTTTGATGGCTGTATGATATTCTCATAGATACGTACCACAATTTCTTTATTCATGAGTTGATGGACAGGTTGATTTCAAATCTTGGCTATTGTGAATAGCACTGCAATAAACATGGGCGTGCAGATGTGTGTTTTATATACTGAATTCCCCTCCTTTGGATATATACCAGCAGTAGGATTGCTGAGTCATATGGTAGTTCTATTTTTAGTTTTTTGAGGAACCTCCATACTGTTCTCCACAGTGGTTGCACTAATTTGCATTCCCACCAAGAGTGTACGAGGGTTCCCCTTTCTCACATCCTTGCCAGCATTCATAATTGCCTGTCTTTTTGATAACAGCCATTCTAACTGGGGTGAGATGATACCTCATTGTAGTTTTGATTTGCATTTCTCTGATGACTGATGATGTTGAGCATTTTTTCATATACCTGTTGGCCATTGGTATGTCCTCTTTTGAAACATGTCTATTCAGATCCTGTGCCCATTTTTTAATTGGATTATTTGATTTTTTCCTATTGAATTGTTGGAACTCCTTGTATATTCTGGTTATTGATCCCTTGTCAGATGAGTAGTTTGCAAATATTTTCTTCCATTCTGTGGGTTGTCTCTTCCCTTTGTTTATTGTTTCCTTGGCTATGCAGAAGCTTTTTAGCTTGATGTGATCGCATTTGACCAATTTTGCTCTGCTTGCCTGTGCTTTGGAGTATTACTCGATAAATCGTTGTAGCCCAATGTCCTAAAGCATTTCGCCAATGTTTTCTTTTAGTAGTTTCATAGTTTCAGGTCTTAGAGTCAAGTCTTTAATCCATTTTGATTTGATTTGATTTTTGTATATGGCGAGAGAGGAGAGTCTTCTGCATATGAACATCCAGTTTTCCCAGCACCATTTATTGAAGAGACTTTTTCCAACTATATTAAAGATAAGTTCGCTATAAATGTGTGGATTTATTTTGGGGTTCTCTATTCTGTTCCACTGGTCAATGTGTGTGTTTTTATGCTGGTAGTGTGTTATTTGGGTTATCACAGCTCTGTTGTATAATTTTAAGTTAGGTAGTATGATTTCTTCAGTTTCATTCTTTTTGTTCACGATGGCTTTGGCTATTCTGGGTCTTTTGTGGTTCCATGTAAATTTTAGGCCTATTTTTTTCTATTTGTGTGAAGAATGTCATTGGTATTTTGATGGGGATTGCATTCAATCTGTAGATTGCTTTGGTTAGTATGGACATTTTGACACTATTGATTCTTCTAATCCATGAGCATGGAATATCTTTCCATTTTTTGTGTGTTCTCTTCCATTTCTGTCATCAATGTTGTATGGTTTTCATTATAGAGATCTTTTACTTAGTTTGTTAAGTTTATTCATAGGTATTTTATTTGTAGCTAGTATAAATGGGTTTGCTTTCTTGGTTTCTTTTTCAGATTACATACTGTTGGCATATAGAAATGCTATTGATTTTTGTATGTTGATTTTGTATCCTTCAACTTTACTGAATTTGTGTATCAGTTCTAATAGTTTTTTTGTGGAGTCTTTAAGTTTCTCTAGATATAAGATCATATCATATGTAAACAAGGATAATTTGACTTCCTTTCCAGTTTGGTTGCCCTTTATTGCTTTCTCTTGTCTGGTTGCTATCGCTGGAACTTCTGGTCCTGTGTTGAGTAACAGTGGTGAAAGTGAGCATCCCTGTTGCAGATCTTAGAGAAAAGGCTGTCAGTCTTTCCCCATATGATACTAGCTATGGGTCTGTCATATATGGCTTTTATCATGCTAAGTTCCTTCTATACCCAGTTTTTTGAGAGTTTTTATCATGAAGGGGTATGTTGAATTTTATCCAGTGCTTTTTCAGCATCGGTTGAGATGCTTATATGGTTTTTTCTTCCTTTGTTCTGTTGATACGATGTGTCACATTGATTGATTTGCATATATTGAACCATCCTTGTATCCCTAGGATGAATGCCACTTGATCATGATGGATAATGTTTTTAATGTGTTGTTGAATTGGTTTTCTAGTATTTTGTTGAGGATTTTTGCATCTATGTTCATCAGAGGTATTGGCGTATAGTTTTCTTTTTTTGTTGTGTCTTTGTCTGCTTTTGTTATCAGGGTGATACAGGCCTCATAGAATGAGTTTGCAAGTATTCGCTACTCCTCAATTTTTTGGAATAGGTTAAGTAGGATTGGTATTAGTTCTTTTCTGAATGCTCAGTAGAATTGAGCAGTGAAAGCGTTGGGTCCTGGGTTTTTCTGTGATGGGAGATTTTTTATTACTGCTTCTATTGTGTTACTTGTTACTAGTTTATACAGGTTCTGGTTTTCTTGCTGGTTCAATCTTTGTAGGTTGTATATGTCTAGGAATTTATCCATTTCTTCCAGGTTTTCCAATTTATTGGCCTATACTCATGGTAATCTCTAATGACCCTTTGGATTTCTGCAGTATCAGTTGTAATGTCTCCTTTTTCATCTCTGATTTTATTTATTTGGGTCTTCTGTCTTGTTTTCTTAGTCTGGCTAAAGGTGTGTCAATTTTGCTTATCCTTTTAAAAAACTAACTTTTTGTTAATTTTTTGCTTCAATTTAATTTATTTCTGTTCTGATCTTATTTCTTCTAATTTTGGGTTTGGTTTGCACTTTTGTTTTTCTAGTTCTTTGAGATGCGTTGCTAGGTTGTTTATTTGCAGGTTTTCTATTTTGTTGATATGAACACTTACTGCTATAAATTTCCCTTTTATTACTGCTTTTATTGTATCCCATAGGTTTTGGTATGTTGTGTTCTCATTTTCATTTGTTTTGAGAAATTTTTTAATTGTTAATCTCCTCATTGACCCACAGGTCATTCAGGAGCATATTGTTTAATTTCCCTGTGTTTGTATATTTTTCAACATTTCTTTTGTTATTGATTTTTAGTTTCATTCCATGGTGGTCAGAGAAAATACTTCCTATGATGTTAATTTTTTTGAAATTTTTAAGACTTGTTTTGTGGCCTAACATATGTTCTACCCTTGAGAATGATCCATGAGCTGAGAATAACATATATTTTGCAGCTGTTGGATGAAATGTTCAGTAAATATCTGTTGGTCCATTTGGTCTATAGTGTGGATTAAGTCCAATGTTTCTTTATTTTCTGTCTGGATGATCTATCCAATGCGGAAAGAGGGTTGTTGAGGTCTCTAACAATTACTGTATGGGGATCTCTGTCTCTCCTTAGCTCTGATAATGTTTGCTTTGTATACCTGTTGGGTGTATATATATTTAGAATTGTTATGTCCTCTTGCTGAATTGACCCCTTTATCATAATATAATGACCTCCTTTGTTTCCTTTTGCAGTTTTTGTCTTAAAGTCTATTTTATCTGATGCAAGTATAGCTCCTCCTATTCTTTTTTGGTTTTCATTTGCATGCAATGTCTTTTTCCATCCCTTTATTTTTAGTCTGTGTGTGTCTTTATAGGTGAAGTGGGTTTCTTGTAGAATATAGTTAGGTCTTGTTTTTTATCCATTCAACCTCTCTGGCTTTTGACTGAAAAGTTCAGTCCATTCACATTCAATTTTTTGTTGATAGGTAAAGTCGTAATACTGCTATGTTGTCATTTGATTTCTGATTGTTTTGTGGTCCTGCCTCCCTCCTTTCCTCCATCCCTTCCTTCCTGACTTTCTGACGTCCTTTGTTAAAAGTGATTTTCCCTGGTAGTATGTTTCAGTTTCTTGCTCTTTATTTTCTGTGTATCTGTTACAGGTTTTTTGATTTGATGTTACCGTGAGGCTTGCAACAAACATTTTATAACCAATTATTTTAAATATACAACAACTTGACTTACAAACAGATAAGCAAAGAGAAATCTAACAGAACTTCTGCCCTAACTCCCTCCCCTCCCGCTTTTTAACTTTTCATTGTTTCCATCTATATCTTTTTATACTGTTTATCTCTCAAAAAATTGTTGTAGTTATTTTTGACGGGTTTGTCTTTTAGTCTTCCTACTCAACATACAAGTGGTTTATACCTCACAATTACAGCAATAGAGTATTTTGTATTTGTGTTCTTACTGTTACTAGTGAGTTTTGTATATCTTGAGAAGATTTCTTATTGTTGATTAACATTCTTTACTTTCAGATTGAAGAAGTCTTCTTTCAGCATTTCTTTTTTTTCTTTATTGAAGTATAATTTACATATCATGTCTTTACTCCATTTTAAGTGTACAATTAAATGGTTATTAGTAAATTTACCAAGTTGTACAGCTATTCACATGAATCAGTTTCAGAAGATTTCCTTCCCCCTATTGAGACCCCTAATATCCATCCCCAACTCTGGTGTTGATGAAATCCCTCAGGATTTGTTTGTTGGGGAAAGTCTTTATTTCTCCTTTATGTTTTAAGGGAATTTTTGCCGTATATAATATTCTAGGGTTAAGGGTTTTTTTCCATTAGCACCTGGCCTGTAAAGTTTCCACTGGGAAGCCTGCTGCAATAGAAGAATGATAACAGTGATGGGGAGGGGAGCTGCCCCACCAGATCTTCAATTTATTAAAAAGCTGATAATTAAGATTGTGAGGGACGGAAGCAAGGATTGACAAATCAACCAATGGTACAGATCAAAAGACTCTTACGTTTATGGAGCTGGCATTTCAGAACAATGACACTATTCAGAAAATTGTCCAGGAGCAATTAGTAAATGCGTAAATGCAGGAAATTGAAATTGGACCCCTTCCCACCCCATTCGCACATACACACAAAAATAATTTGACATAGGTTAAGGATTTAAATGTAAAAAGGAAACCTTCAAAACTTTTAGAGGAAAATGTTGAATAATATCTTTCTGACTTCCAGCGTTGCCAAAAGCTTGACACTTGTCCCCAAGGCCACATCAGAACAGACGACAAGTGGTTTGAGAAGAAGGAAAGAAAAGTTTATTAATTTGCTGACAAATGAGGAGGTTTTCAGACTCCCATCTTAAAGTACCAACGTCCTGCCTCTGAGCTGGAATGCAGAGCTTTTAAAGGGGAGGTTTGCAGCTTCAGGCTCTAGTGCTGTTCAGCCGTAGTTGATGGTTCTGATTCATCCCATCTTTGGCTAAGATAATCCTGTGACCTCCAACCAGACAATTCCCTTGAGTTTCCTCCTGTGGTACAAAGGACACCCCCCTGCCCCTCCCGACCACTGGCCTGAAGCAGGGATGCAGTTTCTAATTCCCAAAGGAGTAGGGGAGGTTTTAAAGAAACTGGAAATTACAAGCACAGAATTCAAGGTAGTGATTGCTCCTGGGGAGTAGAAGCCAGGAAATAGGAATGTATGTCAAATATTACATTTAGAGGGATAATAAAAAAAATTTTAATAGAGGCTTTTTGATGACTCAGGCACTAAAATAGTAAAACATAGTTTTGTATCTCAAATTATGGTATGTTAATCTTTCCTTAAGACAGTTTCTCTAGTTCATGTGGATAGGGCTAAAGAGTTAATGAGTTCCCTGAGACTTTTCTTCTATTTTAGAAAACAAAGTTGGAAGGGTTCTGGGTGCTTTACCAGTTCATTCGATATCTTTGTCAGCTGCTGAGCTGAAACTTTGTGTCCTCATTTAGCTTTAAAAAAAAAAAAAACTCAAAAATTTCAATCCAGCCATAGTTGGATACCACCTTGGGATTTTGTTCACCCACCACATCACAGTTTGAGAAATCTAAAAAGTCCACTTCACCACTTGAGGTGACAGACAAGGATGGCAATTTAAATAAATTTAGCTTCCCAGGAGCTAAGAAGCTAATCTGCCAGCGGAGTCCAAAGAGCATCTACCAGTTGTACTAGAATTTGCTAAAAATAACATGCATTTTCTGTCTCCTGCCGGCACTCAGTGGTGTTAAGCACTGCCGCTTTAGCATTGGAACAGGTCACCAGGGAGGCTGATGAGCGCTTAAAAACCTTTAACTAGTCACGTTAGACCCTTGACTCTTACCAGATGTTATCAGCGCCCTTATGGAACTTTTCAAATTTTCTGGCACCTTCTTTTAACCAAAACACTCGCTGGAGGCTAAAGCACTGCAGAACATGACTGAACTTGGAGACTGGAGCACTCGTTCCCGTTCCTTTGAAGGATATTTAAACAAAATACAAGCTCACGCTTCTGCCTGGCTACGTTTCCACCAGCCCTGACTTCCCAGCCAAGCCCAGAACACACACTCATCTCCACCTCTCTTAGGGCACGTAACACTTTCCGTCTTACCGTGAAGCAGTATTTGTGTATTTTGTCTCCCCAACTTGAGGACAAAATACGATCTTTTTGATTAGTTCACTACTATTACTTGGAATAGGCACTACATTTATGTAGTTCAAAAGATACAAAGGGTACGCCGGCAGGACACCCGTGTCCCCAGGTACTCAGTTCCTGTGCCCAGGAAACCAACGTGGCCGGGTTTTGCGTCTCCTTCCGAAGGGTTTTCTACCCGTAGGACCATAACAATCAGGCATACATTCATATATTCTTCATCCCCTCTTTCAAAAAATAGAAATGGCAACGTGGGGGAGGAAAAATGTCTTTCCTTGTACCCATCTTAGGTTCACGGCTGAGGCCCTATAACAAAAAACAGATTAACAAGAGAAAAGCATATAAATTTATAAGTTCTACATGACCTGGAAGGCTTCATAAGGAAATGAAGACTCAAATAAACAGGTAAACTTGAGTGTTTTTTATAGTATATTTGATGAAGAATAGATAGTCATGGGGAAATAAAATAGGACAAAAAGGGTTTGATCTAATGGTAATAAGCTGGAGGAAACTTAGCAGGTCTGTTTGTTTGGACTCTTTTTGGCACCTTGGTCTTTGGAGATAAGGGTGTTCCTTTTCTCCGGGTATAGGGAGGGCACCTCTCATGAGAGTCTTAGGACCTTGTAAAGTAAGATAAAATCTTAAGCCCCCACCACCTGACTGAATGGACCTCCTCTTGGCCAAAGGAACCCCAGAAGTACCCTAAAGTTGAGTTGCTGGCTGTGTAAAGGGAGGTCAGACAGACATGCCTCTTCATCCCCCTTCCCTTCTTGTAGATATCCTTTGTAACTCATAAACAGGTCTAAGGCCACGCAAGACAAAGCTTAAACCACACCTGCAGGTCCTCAGTTTACTTAACAGACCACTTGAGTCTAAGTGTATGTCCGGTGTCTTGCCTCTGATTAACAGACCTTATCGTAAAACATTCCAAGCCTTTAGGCAAAGCTTCATTTCTTTACCCAATTACAAATCAAAGACTCTTCAAACCCACCTGTAACCTGTAATGCCTCTCGAGAGATGTCATGCCTCTTCTGGCCAAACCAATGTATGCCTTTCATGTATTGATTTACGGCTTTATGACTCATGCCTGTCTCCCTGAAATGTATAAAACCAACCTAACCCAGCCACAGCGAGACCACTTGCTCAGGCCTTCTTGGGCATGGCTCTCCCAGCCACGGTCCTACATATTTGGTTCAGAATAAACCTCTTTAAATTATTTTACAGAGTTTGGGTTCTTTTCTGTTAACCTGCTTCAAGGGAAGGTCAGAAAATCCTTCCTAGATTTAAGACCTCCTTCAGGGGAGCAGGGTCAGAGAGGGTAGGTCAGAATTCTCAAGGAAAATTCTTGAGAATTTTTCTCATATTTTTTCAGCTTAAAATATTCAATATCATATTTTGGAGTAGTATGTCCCAACAGTGTAGCATACTATACACGGCTCTGCATCTTGCTTTTTTTCACCTGATGTGTCTGGGAGCTCATTCCATGTCATTCGTGTCCTCATTCTTCTTAACAGGTGCATGTACTTATGTGTGCATGAGGCAACATACCATTGTGTGGGGGTAGCAGTTCCCGTTCGTGTTCAGTGGGTTGCTGCTTGTATTTTGCTGTTACAAAAGCTGCAATGAGTATCCTTATACATATGTGACTTTGCACATCTGTAAGTACTTAAGTGTGTCTGTTTCTCCACCTTCTCATAATATAATGTTGTCAAACTTTCGGATTTTTGCCGGTGTGATAGGTAAAAATGGCATTACGAAGCCAGAATTAGAAGTTGGTTGCAGTGGTGCTCACCTGTAGTCCCCGCTACTCAGGAGCCTGAGGCAGGAGAATTGTTTGAGACTAGGAGTTCAAGACCAGCCTAGGCAACATTTCAAGAGCCCATCTCTAAAATAAAAATAGTATTACAGTAAGATGTTCTTTGTTTTGTTTTGTTTTTTTTTTAAGAGTTGGAGCTTCTCCCCGTTGCCCAGGCTGGAGTGCAGTGGCAGGAAAATAGCTCACGGCTGCCTCAAACTCCTGGGCTCAAGCGATCCTCCTGCCTCCGCCTCCTGAGTAGCTGGGACTACAGGTGCATGCCGCCACTCCTGGCTAACTTTTTTATTTTTTATTTTTAGAGATAGGGTCTTGCTATGTTGTCTGGGCTAATCTCAAACTCCTGGAATCAAGCGATCCTCCTGCCTCGGCTTCCCAAAGTGCTGGGATTACAGGTGTGAGCCGCTGTGCCTGGCCTACAGACTAATTTTAATTGTAATCTCTGTTATTGTGAGTGAAGCCAAGGATATTTCTTATGCTTAAGAGTAATTTACATTTACTTTTTTTTGGAGGGGGTCAGAGTCTTGCTCTCTCGCCTAGGCTAGAGTACCATAGCGTCCGTCAGCCTGGCTCACAGCAACCTCTGACTCCTGGGCTCAAGCGATCCTCCTACCTGAGCATCCTGAGTAGCTGGGACTACAGGCGCCACCACCACACCTGGCTGATTTTTCTGTTTTTATTAGAGACTGGTCTTGGTGTTGCTCTTGCTCAGGCTGGTCTTGAACTCGTGAGCTCAAGCAATCCTCCTGGTTCTGCCTCCCAGAGTCCCAGAATTACAGGCATGAGCCACCGGCCACATTTCCTTTTCTGTTTATTCCCTGTCCTTTGTCCATTATGCTACTGAGTTGTTTATTTTGATGTTTATCTATGATATGAGTTGCGTATATTTTATCCCAGCTTGTTATATATCTTTTATCTTTGCTAATTGTGGTTTTGGCCATGTTGAAATTTTAAATTTTATTTGGTCAGATTTATAAATCTTTTGTGCATTTGGGTTCTGTGTTACATTTAGCAAGGCCTTCCCCCATTTGAGATGAAAAATACACATATTCCATGTTTGCTTCTTGGACTGTCAGAATGTCATTGTTTTATATTTTAATGTTTGATCCATCTAAATTGTATCCTGGTGACAGTGTGAGATACAGATTCAGATTGTATTTTTTTCCCAGATGGTTGACCAGTTTTCCCACATCACTTACTAAGTAATCCGTATTTTCACACTAAGTTCACAGTGCTGGTTTTTCACATAATAAATTCATAAATTCCTGACTTTCTGTTCTGTTCCATTCATATGCTCTTATGCCATTTTGCTTATTATAGCTTTGCAAGTTATTAATACCTGGTCTAGCAAAGGAACGATTTCACTCAATTTTTAACCCACCCTCTAGCTTCCCCAAGGTCAGGTTTGTCTGTTTCCCATGTTGATTCGTTCATTCATTCATTTGTGCATTGACATTAATTTAGACATCTTCTAAATACCAGGTGTTGTGTCCGGTGCAGGGGAGAGAAAGGTGAACAGCAGTTCCTATTCTGAGAAAGTTCACAGCAACATTCCATGAACGTCAAATACTGGCAGGGTGCGGTGGTCAAGAGCGTGGGCTCTGGGGCAGGGTGCTCCCGTTTAAATCTGGGCTCCGCCACTCACTGGCTCTGTGACCTTGGACAAATCGTTCGACCTCTCTGTGCTTCTCCTCTAAAAGTGGTGATAGTAACAACCACATCATAGGGTCGTCGTGAGGTTTAAAAGATTCAACACGCTTAAGCTCTGGGTAGGACAACCTCACCCTCACTTTCAGGCCTCCGGGGATTTCTGAACGCTCGGGCAACACAGGATCCCCCCAGCCGCCTCATTCCGGTTGATTGGTGGAGCGTCACTACGGCCCCAGACCCCACCGCTCCCTCACACCCGGCAGGTGGCGGCTTTACCACCTTCTTCCTTGAGACTGTCGGGACATTTATGTGTGTTTGTGTCATCCGGGCCTCACCCTGTGCCCCCAAACACAGACTCCTAGGTCACCCCTCTTCCCACACACTGGAATCTCCCCACAGCTCCGTACGCCTCCTTTCTGGCCCCGTCTCCCAGCCCTCCCCAGCCATAAAACCCCTCCACTCGGCCCTCCCTCCGGAGCTCAAGGGCAGCCGTGGGCACACCTCCCGCCTGCACCACCTCTGGGCAGACCGGTCCCCTCACCTTCGTGCTCCTGAGTCCTCTCCACCCACCTCTTCCTCACAGCCCCAGGCCTAGAGCGAGGTGGGTGTCCCCTGGGTCCTCTTGGTGCTTACATGCCATCTTCCCTTCCTTCTCCCTAAAAACATCGAGCTTTCAGTGTCCTGTTGACAGGTCCTGTCCCCACTGTTCCTCACCGTGGCTGTCATCTGCCCCACCAGATCACTCCCACTCAGTCTCTGACAATTTTAGCTCTAGGCTGCCTGTCCTCGGTCACACTCTTCAGTATCACTCCTGCCAAAGCTCTCGGGGATTTCATCTCCATGGAGATGATCGTCTCGAATCTTGACGTCCCAGTTCTTTGACTTCCTGTCCTCGGTCTCACCTCTGCGGTCCACTTCCTTGGACACATCACAGCCCCTGTTGTTACCGGCGACGCGACTCCTCCGGGCGGCCCGCTGCGCGCATGGCGCTCCCTGCGTGCCGCCTGCGCTCTTTCCACGCAGGCCTTCCGGCCCCCGAGTTCAACAGTCCTCCTGTTGTTGTACTTGCCGTGGGTTCCACGAGGACCCACGACTGCTGGTTTAACCGCCGTCTCCCCCTGTCTTTCAGCACACCTGTGCTCTCACTGTGGCCCGGACCACGTTAAAAGTCCACGGTGCAGTGACAACAGTCACCGCCTTGTACACATCTGCACCTCCCTCTGCTCATCAGTTGGGCGGCACCGTCCAACGCCTCGCTCCACCCGGCTCTCCGCCTGCTCTACATCGACCCCCCCGCGTCTGAATAAAGCTGGAGGAGCGTGCACGCAGCATGCTGCCCGGAGTCACTGCGAATCCACGACCGCCACCCTCAGGGGGTCCTCACGCTGCTGCGTCTCCCTCGCCCACCCCCACGCCAGACATGCCGTGTCGTCCCGGCCTCTCACTCTCTCGCTCTTCTAGGTGACTCCTTTGCACCTTCTCTCCCTCTGTCCTTAAAGCTCTCCCACTGCCTTCCCATCCGCACTCCTGGCTTTGCACTTAAGAAAGAAGCATCCAGAAGGGAACCCGGAGCAAAACTCTTGCGAATAATTATTGTCTTCTCTTCCTGCCCTCAATCCCTCTCCCCGCATTGTCCCTTGCGCCCAGCCAGGCGTCTGTCCCTCCCTGCCACTCAACTGTAATTGCTCTTATTCAGGTCACCAGAGACTCCACGTTGCCGCATCCAGTGGTCCGCGCCTCAGTCCTCACCTTAGTTAACCTGTCAGCCGCATTTCTCGGACACGGTTGGAACAGGTTCTCCGCTTGGCTTCCAGGAACCGCGTTCTCTGGGTTCTGTCTCGTCCTACTGCCGTTCCTCGGTCTCGGCTGCATCTTCCTCCGCTCCCTTCCTCAAAATTTTATCGTTTCTCAGAGCTCCGCGTCCACACGCCCCAGTTTCAAACTTCCAGCTTCCAGAACTGAGAGAGGATAAGTTTCTGTTGTTTTCAGCCACACGGTTTACGGTAATTTGCACAGAAGCCCCAGAAAACTAACGCATGCTTCAGTAAAGCTGCTTAAAAACCGGCCCTCTCGTGGTTTTTCATCTCAATTCACGGAGAAGTCACAGTCCTTTCTGTGGCCGCCACGGCCCTGCACTGCCTCTCTGGCCCTGCTTCCCACCCTCACCTCTGCTCACTCTACCGCAGCCGCAGAGTAATTTTCTTTTCTTGCTGTCCTCAAATTCTCTCCTCCTCTTGTCTCTTGAACCCTATCACTCGTTTATCCCGGATTGGGATTGCTCTTCTTTCAGTACTCCAGGCACACTGCTACCCCAGGGCCTTTGCACTGGCTGGTCCATCTGCCCGGAATGCTCTTGCCGTAGACAATCTGTGAAGCTCTCTTCTCTAACTCCTTCGTGTGTTTGCTCTCACGATCCCTTCTCAGTGGGGTCGGGCCCGCTTCTTTAAAATAGCATTTCCCCACATCCTCTGGCAGGCTAGCGTGATTGGTTGCTCACCGTTGCAGTTGTAAGCATCGGCCATGCTCTGTTTTACACATTTTATTTATGATTGCCTTTTCCCACCACCAGGACACAGACTCCATGGGGGAAGGGACCTTTTCTCTTTCTTGGTTCACTGCTGTTTTCACAGTGCCTGGCACAGTATAGATGATGGATAAGTATTTGTTGAATGAATAAATGAATGAATGAGGTTACCTATTACCCTTTTTTTTTTCAATCTAAACACTGGGGCCACCTTGTTATTTCATATAAGGCTTCTGCTTTTGTTGTTCTCTGTTGGTTTTATCATAGAAATTTTCAAACACACAAAAGTAGAAAGAACATACGAAGAACCTGCTGTACATCTCACCCTGACTGAACAGGTATCAGTATGAACATGGTCAATTTTGTTTCATCTATAACCCCACCTGGTCCCTGTACTTCCCACCAGATTGTTTGGAAGCAAATCCTAAACATCCTGTCTTGTTTTTTGAGACAAGGTCTCTGCCAACCCGGCTAGAGTGCAGTGGCGTCCACCCAATCACTTTAATTTGTAAGGATTTCAGTTTGCATCTCTGAAAGATAAGGATTCAGAATAAAATAAAAAACCAGGCAGTCTCAGTACACCCCTAAAATCATTTGATAATAATTTCTTCATATCATTAAATAGTCAGTGTTCACATTTTCCCAGTTGTCTTAGCAATGGCTTTTTTTTTTCTTTTTTTTTTTTTTTTTGAGACGGAGTCTCACTTTGTTGCCCGGGCTAGAGCGCCATGGCGTCAGCCTAGCTCACAGCAACCTCAGACTCCTGGGCTCAAGCAATCCTCCTGCCTCAGCCTCCCAAGTAGCTGGGACTACAGGCATGCGCCACCATGCCCGGCTCATTTTTTACATATATTTTCAGTTGTCCAATTAATTTCTTTCTATTTATAGTAGAGACGGGGTCTCACTCTTGCTCAGGCTGGTTTCGAACTCCTGACCTTGAGCGATCCACCTGCCTTGGCCTCCCAGAGTGCTAGGATGACAGGCGTGAGCCACCACGCCCGGCCTGTTTTTGCTTTTTGTTTTACACTTTGATGGTTTGGATTAGGATGCAAATAAGTATCATACTTTCTAATTTGTTGATATGACTCTTCTATAGGTTCCCCCTTTGTTTTCTGCAAATTTAAGTTTAAAATTTTTTGCTTTAAAATGAGCTCTGTAGTTTCTGTAGTTGGACTGCAGTTTCCCACAGTCCGGATTTTGTTCACTGCATGGCTGCCCGCCTGGGTCATTTGACATGTTTCTCTGTCTCTTGTATCGTCTGTAAACTGGTAATTAGAGCTACATGCTTTGTCACTTTTTGGTTCTTTCTTCCCCAAGCCTGCTTTACAGGTGGTGTCTGCACTTCTGGTAGGAGAAACAGTCGCTCTTGTTTCTCTTTTTTGGGGGGTGATGACCATTGCCCAAATCTGCAGGTTTAGTAGTGTTTAAAAAGTGGTAATATGGTCCCCAAACAACTAATGTTGGCATGGATGCAGAGAGATGGGAACACTCCTACACTGTTGGTGGGACTGCAAACTAGTGCAACCTCTGTGGAAAGCAACATGGAGATACCGCAAAGAGCTAAAAGTAGATCTACCATTTGATCCAGCAATCCCATTACTGGGCATCTACCCAAAGGAAAGAAAGACACTCTATAAAAAAGACATCTGCACTACAATGTTTATAGCAGTACAATTCACAATTGCAAAGGTGTGGAAATAACCCAAGTGCCCATCAACAAATGAGTGGATTAATAAAATGTGGTATATGTGTACCATGGAGTTCTACTCAGTCACAAAAAACAATGATGATCTAGCACCTCGTATATTATCCTGGATAGAGCTGGAGCCCATTGTACTAAGTGAAGTATCACAAGAGAGGAAAAACAAGCACCACATGTACTCACCATCAAGTTGGTATTAATTGGTACTTACGTGTACATATGGTAGTAACATTCATCGGGTGTCAGGCAGGTTGTGGGGGGAGGGGGATGGGCATATTCACACCTAATGGGTGCAGTGCACACCGTCTGGGGGATGGACATGCTTATAGCTGTGACTCAGGTGGGGCAAAGGCCATGTATGTAACCTAAACATTTGTACCCCCGTAATATGCTGAAAAAAAAAAAGTAGTAATATTCTAATTCTATCATCCCCGTTTTTTTTTCAACTGAAATACTTTTACAAAGAGAAACCCTCCATCCCACATCAACTACCTGGTTTCTCTAGTCATTTTGGAAAGAAAGAGCAAATACTTCATTTACCTGTTTTCAAATTAATGATGCAGGTTGTTCGTAGCATCTGCCAAAGAGGTCCACTGAGTTGCTGTGGTTATTTTAGTATC
>CAUYRT010027045.1:0-13424 GCA_963574885.1 Lepilemur ruficaudatus | reverse complement strand
TAAGAAATCCTCCTGCCTCAGGCTCCTGTCTCAGCCTCCTGAGTACCTGGAACTAGAGGCACAAGCCATCATACCCAGCTAATTTTGCCATTTTTTTGTAGAAGTGGGGTCTCGCTATTGCCCAGGCTGGTCTCAAACTCCTGATCTCAAGCAGTTGTCCTGCCTCCACCAAAGTGCTAGGATTACAGGCATGAGCCACCACACCCAGCCACCTAAAGGGTTTTAAGTATAGAAGTGATTTAAGGATCATTCTTACTAAATTAGTTCTAAAGAAGAGGCTGTTAGGGTTTATCACTTGAATCCTAGGCCTCTTATCACTTAAAAATATTGATATAATTTGGTTATACCTTTCTGCCTTTGTTTGAGTGTTTTATTTGGAATGCCCTTCTATATATACCCTTCCACTTCTTCCCACAAGACTCAGTTCAAATTCTACTGCCTCCAAGCTTTCCAAATACACCCAATTGGTGATTACACTCTACCACTGCATGACTTATTTGTACCACGGTTTTATTAGTTATATATTGCTACATAACAAATTATCCCCAAATTTAGTGGCTTAAAAGAACACTAAATACTTTTTACTTTGCATAGTTCCCAAAGGTCAGCTGGGTGCTTCATTTCAGAGTTTTTTTGAGGATACAAGATGTCGGCTTGGGCTGCAGTCAGCTAATACCTTTTTTGGGGCTGAAGGTTTTCATGATGGTTTACCCACATGGCTGGCAAGTTGGTACTGGCTGTTGGCAGGAAGTCTCAGTTCCTTGCCATGTGTACCTCCTTACAGGGCTGCTTGGCAGCTGGCTTTCTCCAGATTGAGTTATCTAAAAGAGCAAGGTGGAAGCCAAAATGTCTTTTATGACCAGGCCTTGGAAGTCATCATCATTTGTACAACACTACTAAGTACCCAGGTCAGCCCTATTCAATGTGGGAGGGTCTACACAAGGGTAAGAATACCAGGGGTTGAGGAATATTGAGGGCCCTATGGAGCTGGCTAACAGCAATTTTATCATTTATCTTCATTATGAGTTAGTCTTGCATCTGTCTCTGACCCACTAAACCAGTGTTTCTCACCCATTTTTTTTCATTATTGCCCCCTTATGGAGTCCTTTTAAACATATTATTCTTAATTGCACCCTCCCCTGAAATTTTAATAACACAGATATACTGTATATTTGCTTTTGTATGTGTATCTGTGCTTCATATATAAAAAGAGTAGTACTCCCCCCCAAGTAACAATTTTCCTTGGGGTGATATCACCCTCTTTGAGGTGGAGAATGCCTATACTAGACTGAAAGCTAAAAATGCAAGAGAGTTTTTACAATACCATGACTTTTCATTGTTTCATTCTCATAGCACTTTGCTTAGTGCACTAAACAGAGTATACTAGTAAATGTTGAATTGAATTGTTGGAAATAAGACAGAGAGGAACATGAGTATGTGATCCAGTGAGAATGCAAAACAGACATGCCATTGACCAAATGGGAAACAGAGCCCCTATGGAAAAGAAGTATAAGCAAAAGAGCATTTAATAAACATTTTCTGAAACACTGAATTTTTTCATCTTGTCATCATCGAACATTGAATATGACTGTTTCTGATATATTCTTAGGCACTCAATACTTTTTTTATTATTATTTTTTTAGAGATGATGTCTTGCTATGTTGCCCAGGCTGGACTGGAATGGCTATTCACAGGGACAATCTCACTATTGATCTGCATGGGAATTTTGATCTGATCTGTTTCTGACCTGGGCCAGTTCATTCCTCCTTAGGAAACCTGGTGGGCCCCTGCCCCTGGGAGGTCACCAAATTGATCCTAAACTTAGTGCAGACACCTGATCAGCATAACACACTACAGCCCAGAACTCCGGGGCTCAGGCAATCCTCCCACCTCAGCCTCCCAAGTAGCTGGGACAACAGATGCATGTCACCACACCTGGCTCAATACATATTTTTTTGAATGGATAAATTCATTCTCCAGAATTGATTGCTGATTGAAAGTCAGCATGAGCTTCAAGACTGTCTGATTACCAGAAAATTAAGGAATTTATTTTGATTAGTTCAATTGAAGATAAATTCTGCTCCCTATTTCTAACTCAACTCAATGCTCCAGTTTACCAAAGGATTCTGCTTAACTGTCTTCTTGTTTCATTTCTGCATCATCCAAGTAAAGGGTGAAGCATTTGTGGGTACAGAAAGATGAGAGTTGCAAAGTCTAAAGGAAACAAAGTACTCTAATCTTCTATTTCTATTTTCCCAGTTTGTCTCCACCGTCTAGATTATAAATTCCTAAGGGCAGGAAGTGTGTAGGCCCAATCGAAATCTTGAAGATAAACATTTATTGAATGCATGTATACATTAGTCAAGATCCCTGCCCTAAGGCGCTGACAATCTTGGATGACATATACATTATTTAATAAAACATATTTAAGCCTTGGTCCTACTGGACCTGCCAGATGGGGAAGGAAAACATAATACCAGAAGATTATTCACAAGTGTGGTCAAAGCTTGTTAGGAAAAACGGTGGGTTGATCAGTTTTGTTGAAGATTTCATTTCAGTGAATTGCGAGTCATAACATTTGAGAGGTAATTATGCTGAGTGAAAGAAGCCAACCCCCCCGCCCCCCCACCCCATGCATATTGTATGATGCCAGTGTATAAAACTGTAGCATGTGCAAATTTATCTGTCGTGACAGAAAGTAGACCTTTAGTTGCTAAGAGATATGATGGGGAAGGACAGGGTGGACAAATTATAAAGAGCAGGGAGTAACTTGGGGGTGAATATATTCACTACCTTGATTTTGGTGATTTCATGGGTGTATACATACATCAAAATGTATCAAATTGTACATTTAAAAATGTGCGGGTTGCAATTATTCAATAAAGTTGTCTTTAAAAAGATAGGATAGGATAAGATAGTATAAGATAGGATCATAGAGTGTCAGACTGGGGAACTCTCGAAGTGTTTGGGAGCAGAAAGACTATGTGTATAAAGCAATGTTTTAAGAAAATTAAGCTGATTGTGGTCTTCCGAGTAGATGGGGGAGAATAACGTTTAGTATACTATCGCTAATAGCCAAACCTGGGCTGGTGTGAGAGCAAACGAAATGCACAGACGAATAGGCATGTACTAGACACAGGGAACAACCTACAGTCTTTGGTTCAGAAGGTTTGTGGTGTATGCGTGCCTGTGGGTGATGTCTATCTCTGTTGGGAAAAGAATGGTCCTACAGTAAACCAAGAATTTTCACTGGCAGCAACAGGAGAGGCTAGAGGAAGAACACTATTTGGGGTAAGAAGATGACTTTGCACTTCGGACGAGAGAGTAACATTTAAAAAGCCGCTGAGACACGGAGAGGGGGTTGGGACACTAGTCTGCTCGAGCTGGCAGGCAGAGGCCAGGCCCGGTTAACGGAGGTGAGACCACGCCACAGCTCCAAGCTGCATCCCGACGCCTGGAAGCTTAATCCTCAGCCGTTGATTGCTCAAGTTCCACTCCTGGAGCTGAGGCCGATGTCTGTGCAAGTCCCGCCTAGGTATCCAGCGGAGACCTGCGGAGAACGCCTCCGCGGAGACCGGGGGTGGCGGGGGCGGGGGCGCGCGTGCCCGGCGCGTGCGCGCGGCGCCCGGCGAGGAGGCCTGGAGGCGGGGGAGCGCGCGCCCTTCACGTGACCCGGCCCGCGGGCGGCGACGCACACGACGCGCCTCTCACGTGGTCTGTCTCCAGCCCCGTCGCCGGCGGAGGCGGGCGCGGGCGCGTCCCTGTGGCCAGTCACCCGGAGGAGTTGGTCGCACAATTATGAAAGACTCGGTTTCTGCTGCTAGCGCCGGAGCTGAGTTAGTTCTGAGAAGGTTTCCCTGGGCTGTCCTTGTCCGGCGGCCCCTACTGCCGCCCCCGGAGACGCGTCCCGATAGATGGCTACAGGCCGCGGAGGAGGAGGAGGTGGAGTTGCTGCCCTTCCGGAGTCCGCCCCGTGAGGAGAATGGTACTGGACCCACGCAGGCCCGGGCGGGGAGTGGTTCTGGGGGTTGCAGGTGGGGACGGGCGGGACCCGGCAGGCAAGTGGTGGGGGGAGCCACGTCTTAGGGGGCGAAGGACCCCCGCCTTGCCTGGAGGCTTCCGGATTTGCCCCGGCGGGACGGGCGTGCAGTTCGCTCAGGGGTGCGGGGTGGTAGCAGGTAGCGAATCTGGCGCGACAGCTTGTCGCGGGAATCCCCTGATCTGAGACCTGGCTCCAGGAGGGCCTCTTGAGGCGGCAGAAGAGGCGCGAGCCGGGACTGCGTGGCCGGCCTGAGCGGGGCTGGGCTGGGCTGGGCTGAGCGGCCGCAGCGCGCAGTCTTGAAGCTCCGCATCTCCTGGGAGCGCGGTCCTCCTGGCGCCAGTTGCTGGCAGATAAGGGAGCCAAATGCTCTCTGCTCAAGTTCAACGTGGAAAAAAAGAGGGAGGGCTGAAGGGGTACAAAAAAGGGATAGAGGACACGCATTGGGAGCTGTGCCTTGTTTGCTGCGCAGCGGATACTCTACAGGTACGTTTTCTTTTTGGAGCCGAAAGGGAAGGATTTGACAATATTGACGGTAGATCTGGTTTGGAGTAGCAAGAATTAAGGATGAGGAGGGGGCGCTGCTCTGGGGAGCAAGACGATGTACGGCCAAGATTTAATCGAACTACTTCATCCGTTGCCCCAGAGAGGGGTTGGTCGTGTTTTAAACCGAAAGGTGGAACGGAGAGAGGGAGGCGATGCATTGCATCTTTTGATAGAGTTTTTTGTAAAGGCCGGGAACCAAACTTGAAGATTTTTTTTTTCCAAAAAAAGTTATTTAGATCAAAGACATGAAGAGCAGGGTAGGTATTTCTGGCCAGTACTTCAGTTTGATAGGCTTTATGCAAACAACTCTCCCTCTGCTGGAGGTTGGCAGGTTTACTTTTCTCTAGAAGCTAGTTCAAGTGCCATACGAAACTGAAATAAGAGTTTTACTTATACGAAATTATTTATTTATTTTTATTTTTTAAGAATTAGAGACCGGGTCAGGCTATGTTGCCAGGCTGAATTTGAACTCTCGGGCTCAAGCAAGTAGTTGGGAATTACAAGCGCTCACCACTGCAACCAGCCTAGCCTAAATTTTTAATTTTTTTTTCTTTTTCTTTTTCTTTCTTTTTTTTAATGAAGGGGTGGGAGGTTTTGAGGAGGGGTGCTCAGTTGCTTTGTTCGTTTTTGTTGACACAGAGTCTCACTCTGTTGCCCTGGATAGAGCGTAGTGGTATCATTGTAGCTCACTGCAACCTCCAACTCATGGGCTCTAAGCAAAGCAATCTTTCTGCTTCAGCCTCCTGGGTAAGCTGGGACTGCAGCTGTTCCCCCCCTCCACCCCCCGGTTTTTGTAGGGACAGGCTCTCGCTCAGGCTGGTCTTGAATTCCTGACTTCAAGTGATCCTCCCGTCTTGGCCTCCCAGAGTGCTACGATTATAGGCGTGAGCCACCGCACCCAGCCTGAATTTTTGAATTTATTACTTAAATGGATTTAAGGCAATCTGTCTGGGGAGGGGAAGTTGAATCAAATTGCTTTGTTTTAAAAAACCAAGCCATTAATACTGACAATTTAGTGTTATGTCATTTTCCTTTTTAGATGGTAAATATCACATATTTGAACATATTATTTCAATATTGAAAAGAAAAACCTTCAGATACTTTAGAAAATGGAAGTGAAGATGCTTCATCTTCAAAGCCATACATCACTTCCTAATGTTTGATTAGAGCAACAGACTTTGTTTCTGTTGAAAGTCTGTAATTTCTTAGCCTTACCTCAGGTATCCTTCTCAAATTTAGCCTCTTACCTTAATTAATCTTGCTGTCTACATACTTGAAACAACTTTCAAATATTAATGTGTGGTCCAGGTTTCTCCTGTTTCTGCTGCCTTTCCACTTATGGCCAGTTGTTTTCATAGCAGATACTCTCCCCCAGACAGTATGTTTGTCTACATAAATAGTGTACCACTCTTGACACATAGTCTGAATTCAGTATTCACTGGGCATGCTGTTAACAAACCTGTTGATTCAACGAGGAGAAATTCTCACTTTAAAATTTGAGATTAAGAGTCTGGTTTTAGGCCGGGTGCAGTGGCTCACACCTGTAATCCTAGCACTCTGGGAGGCAGAGGCGGATGGATCGCTCCAGATCAGGAGTTCGAAACCAGCCTGAACGAGAGTGAGACCCGTCTCTACTATAAATAGAAAGAAAGAAATTAATTGGACAACTAAGAATATATAGAAAAAAAAATTAACCGGGCATGGTGGCGCATGCCTGTAGTCCCAGCTACTTGGGGGGCTGAGGCAGAAGGATTGCTTAAGCACAGGAGTTTGAGGTTGCTGTGAGCTAGGCTGACGCCACGGCACTGTAGCCCAGGCAACAGAGTGAGACTCTGTCTCAAGAAAAAAAAAAAAAAAGAATTGGAATTAACCTGAAAATAGAAGGGGTATTGAATTGATTGTTTTAGTCTAAGGGAACTGACCTTTAGAAGACACAAGCATCTTTAGTTTCTTCTGGGGACTACTACGTATAATACTGTACATAGTTTGGAATGAGTGGAGTATGGGATGATAAGGGGTACGGGGGGGAATATTATAAAAATAGGCAAGTCAGGTTGTGGTCTGTCATGCCTATAGTCCTAGCTACTGGGGAGGCTGAGGTAGAAGGATCACTTAAGCCCAGAAGTTTGAGGCTGCAGTAAGCTCCAGCCTTGGTGACAGAGCGAGAGCCCATCTCATAATAAAGAGAGGCAAGGACCAGATTTCAGAAAGTAATATATGTCATGTAGAGGGTTTGGGTTTTATTTTGGAGATATTGGGGACCCACTTAAGGAAGTAATATGAGGGTGAATTGGTGTGTGGTTAAACCAAAAAGAGAAAGACTTGTGAGACAAGGCTATTGCAAGACTCTGACAAATTTTGTCGGCCTGAAATAAAGAATTAGAAGAAAAAAACAGAATAAGATGTTGTGGAGTAGTGGCTCTATATTTATACATGTAAATGTTGATAGTAACTGGGCATAAAGTGAAAACGTGTGATAATTGGAGTTACTACTTAAAATGAGCAGATGTAATATTTGAAAGCAATACTTAAAATATGCATTTTGAACATTTTTAAATGAAGATCTATTGAAACAAGCACTTGCAAAATTTAAGTTAGAGAGTTATTTCTGTGTTTTGATCTAATGCTCTGATATTCTCTCTTTAACATTCTAACATGAGGGGTTTCCAACATAAAAAGATGTATAGTAAAATGAAAATATCCATTGACCAGTTTCAACAGTTTCAAACATGTAAATTTTGTCTCTTCTGCTATCCACCCCGTTTCCCCTCAACTGGGTAATTTTAAAGCAAATCCCAGACATACATCATCTATGGATATTTTATTGTGTGTATGTCTAAAAAGATAAGGACTCAACATAACCACAGTACTATTAGCGCACCTAAACATTAATTCCTTCATTAAATATTTAGCGTATTTCCCTTATTGTCTAATGTTTTACATATTCGATTTGTATGAATCAGGATCCAAAGAATTCTGCATATAATATTTGGTTGATTTCAGTCTCTAACACCCTTTTGGTTTGTTGTTGTTGTTGTTCTTGTCATTTACTGTTTATTTGTTCAAAAAACCTGGTTGATTATTCATTTACCTTGTAGATTTCCCAGAGTTTGTATTTTGTTGACTGCATCCATATAGTGTCATGTAACATGTTTCTTCTCTGTATTTCGTGTGAACTAGTGGTTAATCTAAAGACTTGATCAGATTCTAGTTTCATATTTTGGCAATACTCATAGGGAGTGCTATGTACTTTCTGTTACATTACATTAAGAGGCACATATCCTCTAGCTGTTTTTTCTTTTCTTTTCTTTTCTTTCTTTCTTTCTTTTCCTTTTCTTTCCTTTTTTGTTTTTTTTTTTTTTTTTTTTTTTTGGATGTTAAGGGTTGACCAGTGAGTTCCTGTGGTCAGCCACCTGATCTCTCAATTGTGAAGTTCTACATTGGTCATTCACGTGTTAGTTTTAGTAGTAGTCTTTTAGTTTTTGCCATGGATCCATTATTTCATTATGGGTTCCTCTTTCCCCTTTCCTTTTGGGGAAGTTTTCAGCATAAGAATAAATTGCACTTTGTTTTTTTTGAGTGGGGGATGACTGCCTGTTGAATGTCTGCTTTAAGTTTGGTACCTGGAAGCACAATTCAGAGTGATTGAGATTAGTTTACGATTTAAACAATTGACTGTTTATGGGGATTTGAACTGAGTCATTTATGTGAATCAATAAAAAGAACTTAGATTGGTGTCACTTTTACATGGTGCTCTGCAATTACTAGTTTGTGAATGTAGTGTTTGACTTGGGGAATTGGATCTCTTCTAGTTTATAAAAATTATTGGTTCCGATTTACATTAAGTTAGTACTTTTAGGGATTCTGTTAATTCTTTGGTTTGGTTCATTTTGGATTTAGAAAATTGCTCTGGATTCTTTTAAACAGTTTTTGAAGGAGTGCATGTTTAGTTTTCTGACCATGTAGAGGTTTTAGGACCCTGTTGAAGGAAATTTTGATGTGTAGAGGTAAGCAATTTTTTGAAGTTGGTAGACTTGGCTCTTGACCTAAGATCTTTGCCAGGTCACAGTCTTATGAGCATTACTGTTATGTTCTCTGTTTGTAAAAGGCAGATGATAATCTTTCCTCTGTTTGACCTCAGGAGTAATATTAGGATTAAAATCTGTGAAGCACTGCTTGTACCTCTTACCATCATGTAAGTATGTTAATAATATAACACCTCAACTGTCCAACTGCCAACTTCTGGAAACCTTAACCTTTGGAAACCCAGCTTCTCATGGAAAGTAAGAAGAAAGCTTTTGAGCCAAGTAATATCAGGAATATAGCAACCTTGAGACCAAAGTTCACTGTTAGAAAAATACGTGCAAAAGTCAAATTTAACAGGATTAGTTTTCTACTTTCTGCTGACAATTTGGCAGTACACTGGAAATGATGGGGGAAAGTTATCTGAGAAGACAACTATTACTATAAGGAGGAAACTGGAGAAATGTTAGACTAGAAAGATAAGGCTGTACGTACCCTTTAGAACATGAACCGATAGTTTTCCTAGTCTTTAAGAGTAAAATTTACGGTACCCAATACACAGAAGGTACTCTGGACTAAGAAAAGTGTGTAATAGGCTTTATTATTATTATTATTATTTTTTTTTTTTTGAGACAGAGTCTCACTCTGTTGCCCAGGCTAGAGTGCTGGGGTGTCAGCCTAGCTCACAGCAACCTCAAACTCCAGGGCTCCAGGGATCCTTCTGCCTCAGCCTCCCAAGTAGCTGGGACTACAGGCATGCGCCACCATCCCCAGCTAATTTTTTGTATATATTTTTAGTTGGCCAGTTAATTTCTTTCTATTTTTAGTAGAGATGGGGTCTTGCTCTCGCTCTTGCTCTTGCTCAGGCTGGTTTCGAACTCCTGACCTTGAGTGATCCTCTTGCCTCGGCCTCCCAAATTGCTAGGATTACAGGCGTGAGCCACTGCACCCGGCCCTGTAATAGGCTTTAGACAGATTTTTATATTAGCTAAGATTGTATCAACATTTAGCTGTGGACATTGTTCTAAATGCTTTACATATATCAATTACATGTATTAATCCCTCAAGAAAACTTTGTAAAATAGATGATCTTGTTTTCTTTATTATTTATGTGTAAAGAACAGAGGAACAAAAATCACTTGCCAAAAGTCACAAGGCTAGTAAGCAGTAGAGTAGGTGTTGATCTGCCAAACTATAGAAACTTGAAGAAGACTTTTTGATATTCAGGGGCATGTATATTTGTGAGATCTCAAATGACAGGTGTTATGTTAAGTAAAAAAGTTAAGGTTATTTTATAAAATGTGTTAACTTAAAAAAATTTTTGTTATACCTTATTTTCTTCAAGTGATATGAAATGTGGTAGAATTTCCTTTACTACCAAATTTCTGTATATTAACCTTAGGAGAGGTTATTCACAACTTGGTTGCATACATTTTATTTTGACAAGGTTCAGAGACTTACTACTCTGAGGGGATCCTTAGTAAATTGGAAACATCATTAGCTAAATAGATTTCTGGATGGGTGTAATTCTTTATTAAAAACTACAAAAACCTAACATGAATATATCAACAGAGTATCGTCACACTAAGGAATAGACAATGGGTTGGTATGGTTTACTGACAATATGAAGGTCCAAGTTTTCTAATAGAGAATGTTCTAATAGTTCTCTTAGATTTTTCTTTTTCACATTAATTTCATGGGATCATCTGAAAACATTTCAGTGGCCATTGATGAATCTATGTAATTCACAGATTCTATTGCTTTGAGGAAAGCAAGTTATTTTATTAGGGAATGAGGAACCAGGAATAAAAGCGATGAATTTGAATTGTGCTATTTGACTTCAAGTACATAATATTTTAAAATAAACAGATATTAATTTTGAGTTCTTTGGTAAGTGTTTTTTTTTAAATTATGGAATTCACATATATAAAAGTATATAGATTATAATATAGCAGACACCCATGTACCTACCACCCAACTTAAGAAATAAAATATCATAGACAAAATCAAAGCCTCCCATATACCCAGTCAAAATCCCATTCCACTTTCCACTTCTGCAGGCATAACTATCATTCTAAGTGTAATCTTTTTTAAATTATATTTTTATTAACTTGTAGCACTACTCAATGAAGTAAGTTTAGTCTTTATTGTTGCTTTACATGCTTCTGTAGTGTTGTCACATAGAGTACATATAATATACAGTGTTTTTTTGTATCCGTAAATTATATAGAATTATACTATCTTTTTTATTTTTTTGAGACAGAGTCTCACTCTGTTGCCCGGGCTAGAGTGCCATGATGTCAGCTCACAGCAACCTCAAACTCCTGAGCTCAAGCAATCCTTTAGCCTCAGCCTCCCAAGTAGCTGGGACTACAGGCATGTGCCACCACACCCAGTTAATTTTTTTCTTTCTATTTTTAGTTGCCCAGCTGATTTCTATTTTTAGTAGAGATGGGGTCTTGCTCTTGTTCAGGCTGATTTCGAACTCCTGACCTTGAGCAATCTGCCCGCCTCAGGCCTCCCAGAGTGCTAGGATTACAGGCGTGAGCCACCGCTCCCAACCTATGTATATCTCTTTATGGACATTGTTGTTCTTAATCAATGTTAGGTTTTTGGAAATTTATCTATGTTGATATGTAGGATCTAGTTCACTGCTTTTAACTGTTGTATATTACTCCATTATACAAATATGCTATATGTTGTTCATTTTGTTGTTATTAGGTATTTAGGTTTTTTTCAGTTTTTTGCACATAATGATCCAACACTTTTGTATGTATTAATATCATCTTATGTACAAGTGTGAGAATTTTTCTAGGATGTATATCTAGAAGTGGAATTGCTTGGTTAAAGGATAGGTACTTATCCTATACGTACCTATATGGTTATGGAATAGGTACAACGTATAGATCTTGCCAAAGTGTTGACCCAGAGTAGTTGTGTAGTTTACATTCCTGATAGAATTACAGTCATACATTGTATAACAATGTTTTGGTCAGTTGCAGACTTCATATATGCCCGTGGTCCTGTAAGATTATAAATGAAGCTGAAAATTTTCTGTTGCCTAGTAATCTTTTGATGGTCCTGACTGAGTGTAGGACTAGGCTGATATATGTGTTTGTCTCTTAGTTTTTAACAAAAAAGATTAAAAAGTAAAAAAAAATAATATTAAAAATAGGAAAAAGCTTACCGAACAAGGATATAAAGAAAATATTTTTGTATAACTATATGCTGTGGTTTTGTTTGTTTGTTTGTTTTTTTGAGACAGAGTCTCACTGTGTTTCCTGGGCTAGAGTGCGGTGGCTTCAGCCTGGCTCACAGCAACCTCAAACTCCTGGGATCAAGCAGTCCTTCTGCCTCAGCCTCCCGAGTAGCTGGGACTACAGGCATGTGCCACCATGCCTGGCTAATTTTTTCTATATATATTTAGTTGTCCAATTAATTTCTTTCTATTATTAATAGAGGTGGGGTCTCACTCTTGCTCAGGCTGGTTTCAAACTCCTGACCTTGAGCCATCTGCCTGCCTCGGCCTCCCAGAGTGCTAGGATTACAGGCGTGAGCCACCGAACCCAGCCTGTTTGTTTGTTTTTTGAGACAGAGTCTTACTCTGTTGCCCAGGGTAGAGTGAGTGCGGTGGCGCCAGCCTAGCTCACAGCAACCTCACACTCCGGGCTCAAGCAATCCTTCTGCCTCAGCCTCCCGAGTGGCTGGGACTACAGGCATGCGACACCATGCCCAGCTAATTTTTTCTATACATTTTTAGTTGGCCAAGTAATTTCTTTCTATTTTTAGTAGAGATGGGGTCTCGCTCTTGCTCAGACTGGTCTCGAACTCCTGAGCTCAAGTGATCCTCCTGCCTTGGCTCCCAGAGTGCTAAGATTACAGGTGTGAGCTACTGCGCCCGGCCTATACAATGTGTTTTAAGCTAAGTGTTATTATAAGAGTCAAAAGTTAAAAAATCAAAAAGTTTATAAAAGGTAAAACAGTAAGTTAAGTTTAATTTATTGTTGAAGAAATAAAAATACTTTTGATAAATTTGGTGTAGCCTAATTGTACAGTGTTTATAAAGTCTGCTTGTAAAGTCTGTGGTAGTATACAGTATGGCCCTAGGCCTTCATATTTATTCACCATTTACTCATTGACTCACCCAGAACAGCATCCAGGATTATAAGTTCCCCACTTATGATAAGTGCCCTATATAAGTGTACTACTTTTTACTGTGTTTTTATTGTACTTTCTCTGTTTAGATACACAAATACATACCATAGTGTTACAGTTGGCTACAGTATCCTGTGGAATAACATGCTATTCAGGTTTGTGGCTTAGGAGCAATAAACTATACCATATGTTGAAGTTTAAGAGTTTTGGTTTTTATATTTTGAATGTAATCTATCTTATATTCACTTTTGGATTTAGTGTTTTAGTTTATATACATATACATTTAGTGTAATAGTTAATATTTTCTCCTGATTTGTATTCCATCTCTATCATATACTAAGCTTTTTAAATGCAGGTTTCTGTTTCTAAGCAATTTATTCCATTATTCTGTTTGTCTTTTCCTGTGCCAATATATATATTTTGATTTTTTAGCAATCTTAGGTGTCAAAGTAAAGTTTATTGACTTAATATAAGAAATTTAAAATGTTCAATTTTATTTTCTGTCAGAATACTTATCTTTTTTTTTTTTTTTTTTGAGACAGAGTCTCACTGTGTTGCCCGGGCTAGAGTGCCGTGGCATCAGCCTAGCTCACAGCAACCTCCAACTCCTGGGCTCAAGCAATCCTTCTGCCTCAGCCTCCCGAGTAGCTGGGACCACAGG
>CAUYRT010027042.1:0-74040 GCA_963574885.1 Lepilemur ruficaudatus | reverse complement strand
CAGAGTAGATTTTTGAATGTAACAAGATAAGTCAACTTGAGTGGTAATATATTTTGGGAAATCAGCTCACTACAAATTGTGACTGTAAACATTGTACTGTAAATGCTTTGTAGTTTTCCCCCAATAAAAAAAAAAAACATTAAAAAAAAAAGACTGAAAACATCTAATTTATGCACTTAGTCTTTCAAAAAGGATATGAGGATTCATGTGAATTTTTACTAGCAGAATTGGAATTAGAATTAGGTGTCTTGATATTCTCTTCACTATAATATACTGTCTCTGCTTTCAAAAAAGTGGAAATATTCTGTTTGTAGACACATTTTTAGTTAACCTGGAATTCCGGTCACCAGTTTCCTTGCCTGGATCCACTAGCCCATTTTGCATTTCTGACTAAATTATTAAACTCTTCTGTGCCATAGAGGCACTACAGCCTTATGTGTATACCATATCTAGAAATGAGAAACTTTTTTATTTTGTATAGTTAGCGATACTAAAATACTGAGTTACCATGTCAATAATACTTCAATACTTAATATATGTATATAAATGTGTATGTATGTATATATGTATATATTATTTTTGTGGGGATATTATTTTTTATAGTAAATGCACTGATTCTCTGTTATTAACACACTTGCTTCTCATTCATTACTTCAACAAATGTTAAATCTCTGACACACCTGTTGATACTCTGAGATACCACCATCATTTAATGATCAATTCATAAATTCATATCTTCATTTCAAACTCTTGCAATTCCAGTGCAAGTGAGTGATTAAGAATTATTTAAAGATGAGTTGCAAATTGTTTTTAGATATTTTTGCATCATATAGATGTATTGCTTATTTGGCACTTTGAGATTTCTTACATAGTTACCCATAATTTCATTTGATAATGAAAGAATCACCTTTATCCACTGGTTGTATTTATCCACTAATTTTTTATTCACTCAGTATTTATTGAGCATTTATTCTGTACCAAATACAATGCTAGAAGCAGGGAATAAAATGATAAACAAAATAATACCTTATATTGGTCCTCATTACACCTAAGAGCTACTGGTCAAGACAGACCTTAAATATTATGCAAATAAATGTAGAATTCAACCTGTTCAATAACCCAGGGAGCTAACTTATTCTGTGGCCGGAGTGGGTGGGGTGGTTGAAGGCCCAGGGGCAAGTAAAGCTTTCCTGAAAAGGTGGCATTTAGGAGGGATTAAATAAACAGAGAAAGAATAATGGCTGCCACATGAAGAAAGAAGGGTGAGTGCAAAGGTTTGGTGCTTTCAAGGATTTGAAAGCAAAAGAGGGAATGCGTAAAGTGAGTTTTTTACAAGTAATTGAAACATTCTTCATGTGTGAATATAGGATTGCTTTTACCTCTGCGTAGGTCATATATTGAATTTGTAAGTGTTCAGTTTTGCTGAAGGTCGTCAAAAATTAGGATGACTGTTTTATTAATTTGCCTTATTATGGCAGTCCCAATATTATGACAGTCCCCGGCACTCTTCCAGAATAAATTATTAATGGTGAACTTTTTACTCTCAAACGTGTTATAGTTTGAATGATAAATGTATGGTACACCTGTCTAGAATGAAAGACAATACAGTTTACTCAATCCTCAGACCAAGTTACAAAGAACAGAGTTCTGGTGAGTGCAGACACCAGGAAAGTGCAGGCATCTGACTTACTGTTTTGCACAATAATCTACCAAATAACCAACCAAAATTTTGACTTCCTTCCTTCCTTCCTTGTTACTTTTCAAAGTGCAACTGACCAATATTTATGGAATGCCTGCATTATGTGTTGCCCAGTGCTAGGCAATGGGTATGTAATAGTGAAATAGGCAAGAACCAGAACAAAAAAGAGAAAACAATGTGAATTTGAGGGGATGTTTTGAGAAGGCTGGAGAGTAGCTGTAAAATGTGCTGTGATTAGGAGGACAAAAAACATATTTTTAGAAGTACATTAGAGACTAGAGTCTTTCTTTTCAAAAAAAATTTTAAAAAGTCTGTTGTCCCTGATTCTTCATAACTAAGACTGAAGAATCCCTTGGGCAAGGCAGGACCCTCCGTGGAGGGTAAGAGAGATTAGAAAGTCCAAATCAGGATCCTTGGTATTTGGTAGATGGAGGGAAAATGCTGGGAAGACCCTCTTGTAGAGTATGGATTATTTTCATTTGATGGTGACACTGTTTTTCCCTTGGATTGCAACTAAATTTGGGGGTTGATGCAGTATCATAAAAGCAAATGGAGATACCCAGTCCTATTGTCTTTTTTCTTTTACGATGTGCTTTCCCAGGTGAAATGAGTTTGCCATATTCCTTGTTGCTGGGACCGTATCATCTTTCTTTTTATTCTCACTACAGTGTGAGATTTCTGTCTTCAGATATCAAGGATATAGATTAGTTTTTGGTTATTTTTATTTTCATTTATTTTTTATTTCAATATATATGTAGGGAATATAAGTGCAGTTTTGTTACATGGGTGTATTGTATAGCAGTGAGGTCTGGGCTTTTCGTGTACCCATCATCCAAATAGTGTATATTGTACCCAACAGGTAATTTTTCATCCCTCACTTCTCTCTCAACCTTCTACCTTTGGGATCTCCAATGTCTATTATGGATTCTTTTTATACTGGATTCCCCACACTTAAATATCCTAAGGTTATGTCAGGGAAGAAGAGACAAGCAAGAGAAAGGACATACATCACAGACACACTTCACATTCATATTTGTATTGTTCCCGTCTACAATTCTTTTTTTTCTTCCCAATTCCAGAGAACTAGCACTTATAAACTGGGAAAATATTAAGATCCTAGCAAGTATTTCTAAAATTGTATTGATAATCTCTGGACCTCAACTTTTGGATATCAAAAGAATTTTGTTTTTCTATTATTTTTTTTTCCAGTAAAATCACCTCTTGAAGACATAAAGGTCCTCCTTCCCACTAAGTCACCCAAAAAGGAATGGTAAAATGGTTTAAAGGAAATTTGGGGATATAAATTCACTCTGTAATGCATCACCTGGCTTGCCTGACACAGAAGTAATTGCTGACCTCTTCGTATTCTGATTAAAGTATCCAAGCATTCATGCTTGGCAAGCTCTATAGTGTCTTATATAGGCATACTTACATAGTACAGTGGTTAAAAATACGGACTCTGGAGTCAAAATGGTTGGATTTGAATTCTGACTTTGACATTTACTGATTACAGGACCTTGGGTACATTATTTAACCTTTCTATATCTGCTTCCCTATCTGTAAAATGAAGGTCATTATCAAGCCTTCCTCAAGGGCTTTTTAAGGAAATAAAATCATGTAATCCATATAAAACACATAGCACAGTGCCTCGCACAGATTGGGTACTCAACAAGTGTTAGCTAGTTTTGCAAATGTCTAATGACAATTTGCATAATGTCTGGAACTTCTATTATTTGACTAGAATTAGTTTAGCAGAAACATGGAAAACCTGAAGAAGGACCCTAAATCATATTTAGGTATGCTCTTTTTTTTCCTTCTTCCCTCAATTAAAACCTCAATGATACTCTAAGTACAGAGTTTAATTTTTTAAAATGACTGTATTATCTCTTCTTCACCCTTACCGCAGTCACTCCCCCTTCCAAAAAAAGGAATGAATCATTCAGTTGTTAGAATGCAGTGTAAGTTCTATGAACTCCAAACTCAGTATTTAACTATTAAAATTTATATTGACTGTAATATTACACTTAGTTTTCAAATTTTGAATGTAATGCTATTAATGTCTTTAAATTCAGTTGACTGTCTTTCTGTCAACCTTCAGACACTCGCCTCTTCATTGATATGTTCTCCTTACCTTGCTCATTCTGAGTGCTGACTTTTTTCAGTTTTTTCCATTTTATCACCAGAACCTCATTTCGATCTTAAGTAGGCCTCCCTTGCCTTGTCTTAATGTCTTTTTGATGATTTTTAACACTTTCTTTTGCCAAATGCAACCTAGTTCTCTCCTTAATACGTGAGTTCTTTCACAGTCTTCCTATGTTCATGGAGGACTTTGCTTTGTTACTCATAGTCTTCCTATTCACCGTCATTCCCTGTTCACCACCAGAGCACCTTAAGTTTCCTTGACCATTTTGATATCAATGTCCATAGACTTCATTCTGCTTTGGAGATATCTGTAGATATCTTTTTGATATACTATTAATAATTGCCTTTCTTTTGGTTATAGACCCAGCAGTGGGATTGCTGGATCATATAGTAGCTTTAGTTTTTTGAGGAACCTCCATACTGTTCTCTATGGTGGTTGAACTAATTTACATTCCCACCAACACTGTATGACTGTTCCCCTTTCTTTGCATCCTCATCAGCATTTGTTATTTTTCTGACTTTTTGATAAAAGCCATTTTAGCTGAAGTAAGATGATTTCCCATTGTGGGTTTGATTTTCGTTTCCCTGATGATTGGTGATGTTATGTTCACTAATAATTAGCCACCCATTAAGATGGCTATTATCAAAAAGTCAAAAGATAAATGTTTGAAAGTGTGTAGAGAAAAGGAAACCCTTGTACACTGTTGGTGGGAGTGTAGATTGGTATGGCCGTTATGGAAAACAATATGGTGATTTCTAAAGAAATTAAAAATAGAACTAAATATGAACCAGCAGTCCTTTTTCTGGGTGTATACACAAAGGAAATGAAATCACCACCTCATAAATATATCTGTATTCCCATGTTATGTTCATGGTAGCATTCTTCACCACAGATCAAGATATGGAAACAACTTATTAGACAGACTAACAGATAAAGAAACTATGGCACATGTATAATGGTTTTATTAATTTTAAAGGCCCATTTTCTAAAATGAAAACCAAAGTAACAGTTTCACCCCAGATATTCAAAATGGAAACTAGTGAATGTGTGCACGGGAGATGTCTGAATGTTAAAAGACACCTCACTGTGATGGCGTGTGCTGTCGTTTGCCTCAGCTGTCGCATTAGCCTCTCAACTAGACTTCACCTTCTCATCCATTCTCCACACTGTTTCCAGATCTTTCTTTTATAAAGCAAAACTGAAAACGGTATGTCTTTCACACTTCTTATCTAGGAGTGGTTCTCAAATTTAAACTTACATAGAATCATCTAGGGAACTTGGTAAAATGAAGATTTCTGGGCTACATCCTACAGATTTAGATTGTGAACTTGCTCCACTAATCTGCACTTCAGTTAAGTTTTCTGTGGTTTTCTATTGCTACCTATTGCTACCATTCCAAAAATCATATTTTGAGAAAACATTCACCTACAGAACGATATCCAAATGTATTTACATATTTTCAAACAAAAGACTTGTCAAGGTGTCAAGGTCCTTCCTTTTTTTTTTTTTTTCAGAAAGGGTCATACTCTGTCACCCAGGTGGAGTGCAGTGGCACAATCTTAGCTCACTGTAGTCTCAAACTCCTGAGCTCCAGTGATCTTTCTGCCTCAGCCTCCAGACTAGCTAGAACTGCCCATTTGCAGCACCACACCTGGTTAACTTTTTTAATAAGGTGCATTCTTTAGTATAATTTTTTACTACTGGCCCTTAGGTATTCTGTGCTTCAGCCATATGTATTACTTATCTTCCCATGTTCCCTTCACTCTGTGCCTTTGAGTAGATCGTGTTGTTCTTTTTGCTTAGAATATCTCCTGCCCTCCTATTGTTGTCTGAGAAGCTTTCACCGAGTCACCTAGCTATGTTAGGCACTCATCCTCTGCCACACTAAACTTCCTCTTCTAATTTTCATGTTTTCTTGTAATTATCCATCTCTCCACTCATTAACACTCCCTCCTTGCTGCTTTGACTGCAGTCTCCTTAAAGTAAGCAAATATGTGTTGATCACTGCTTTAATCCCCTGTGCCTGCTACCCTACCTGGATACAGGCAGCATTAAATCCTGTTGCTAAATCAATGGATCTGTCTTCAAATATGTATGTCTTGGATTTATCATCTGTAAAATAAATATTTTCAAAAGGATTTTTTCTCCAAATGAGGTTTTATTGATCTGGATAAAACACACACAAGCACATACACATGCAAAGTGGTTCAATATATTTTAAGTTTATATTGAAACTATTTAAAATGAAGAGTGCTATAGACTATATAAACTTTTCATTAATTATAGTTTGCTTTTCTTAAATGTGTTTTCTTTCCCAAAGCTAATGTTAGACTGAAAAGATAGTCAAGGTGGCCAGATGGTCATTGATTGTGAGGGCTTTGAATATAACCATAAAATTTCCATCACCTCCAGGGAGTTCCATATGTATCTTGTCTTCATCCTAACATGGGCTATGAAAAGTTGGTTTAATTCAGATGTAGGGTTTACATCATTTACATTCTTTTGTCTTTTTAGAGTAGGCTGGTTAGAAATGGCTTATTCTTAAAATCTTAAAAGTAGAGTTCTTGTTGTAAATGGATTTAGTCAGCCTCAATCCAATTAAAGATCTCTTTCTTTCTATGACCTTTTATCAATGTTTTTGCCTATTGTTTTCATAAGTTAGAAATTTTATTATGATATGTCTATCACTTTGTATCCTTTATTTTAATTTACTTGCACACACACATGCACCGATGCACACAAATACAGAGACACACACATATAATATATTCCACAGATGAAGGAATTCACACAGGAAACATATAAATGGGGAAGTTACATTTTATAATATAATTGCCATGGTGCTCTTTAAATTTTCTAATTTATTTTAACAACTTGATATTAAATGTGAAATAAATTAAGTCAGTTATGCTGATTCATACATTATGATTTATAAATAATAAACCACCTTTAACATAGGACAAATAACATTTTAAGGGAAAATTGCATATTGTTCAATTTTTCTTCCTCTACATATACTGCTGGACTTATTTTTACATGAAAGATTTATAGGTTTTCTCTCGACTTGTGTAAAGCTAATTTATGGCCACATTTCTTTATCCAAAGAAAGCCAAGCAAAGGGAAACAAAACCAAAGCTCCTTTTGATAGGAAAACGCACAGTGCCTGAGTGAGAGGTGTGAGGAAGGGGCAAGAAGAAGCATATTCTATGGTTTAATGCTCCAGGCTTACAAAAGCATGGTGTTGGAATGGTAATTGGATTTCAGAGCATTGCTTTTGAGAATAGACTGCTTAAATCATTGAAAAGGAAATCATTGCAGAAAAGAAGCTGGGAAGAATTGCACAGGCTGTTTGAGTACTTACAAACTAAGAATAACATAGGAACAATGAACAACTGGTTTAGTGCTGTTGAGATTTGACATCTTTAAAAACCTGATATTGTAGCTGCAGTTTTGATCTTTATTCCTTGTTGAAAAAGGCCCCAGTGCATTTTAGACCAATACTTTAAATAAGGGCTGAAATAAATGAGATTTCAAAAATGCTTTTAGAGGAAAAAAATGTTTTTTTTTCACAAAGTCTACATTATACTTTTGTATGAAAAATAGATACAGATATGGACAAGTATACATCTTTATTTGTAGTTTGTCTCACATGTTTACTGCTGAGGCAGTTTACTTGCCATTCTTAAAAATGTTAGAAGATTCCTATATCCCCAGATTTTCATGTAAATAGAGTGGCTGGCACACTGTAAGAATTCAAAAATTATTTTGATGTGCTAGAGGAGGCTTGGAGGTAGAGCAGGGCAGAGGCACTCTCTGGGTATTAGCCTCTTAAAATCTGTATCTGAATTTTCCATCAGCAATTATAAGCAAAACATTTCATTTACCAGGCATAGATAGTTCAAGACATGTCCCCCAGATGCTTATTCAACAATACCTATCCATTATCCTTGTGTGTCATGAATGGGCAAAATTTTATCTTCAGTAACTGATATGTATTGCTCTGCCTCCCCCAAGTTTTAGCATTTTGCTCTAAAAGATATAGAAGGAAACACCAATAGATAGAAAATGGATTTCTAGGAGAGTTTGCTAAACAAATTGTTCCATTTTTCATGGAGCTAGATATACAGCACAGATCTTTACCTGTGCTTGTTAACTTTGTCACAAAAGGAACATTTGTTGGGTGCATACTTTGTGCTAGCCATTTGCTAGTTATCTTAATCAGATATATAATATATTCCTCACAATAAGCCTTCCTTTATTTTACAGTGAGAAAATGGAAAATCCAGATAGTGATAAAAATTCCACAGGGTCATTGTAGCTAGAACTTCAATCCAGTTCTGTGGGACTCGAAAACATTTCTTTCCCTCTATCATGCAGTCATTTATTTTAAACATTAGTTATATTTGAAGACAATTCAAAAACTGTAATTGTCTTTGGGGAATATTCATTGCTTTCTGGAGTTTCTTTTTATTTCTCTACTCTGTTGTTAAGTGCAGATACAAATGTACTGTTCACTTTGTTCAAAGAGAGGAAAGAAAGTCACTCACAAAGTGGCAATGTGCAAAGGACTAGAAAGCATTCTATTCTCCACCTGAGACCTAGCTTTATAGAGACAATAAGAACTGCTGCGAGAAAACCAGTAAGCGTCAGTGGTTTACTCTAGTGTAAACTTTGAAATTATTTCATGAAAGGATTTTCAGGAAAGAAATTTTAGAAATTAGAAGCTTCGTGTTTTATCTATGAACTGTCATTCCAGGTCAGGGTTTAAGTGCGTGAGTAACCAGCGTTAGAGAGTCACCCATTTGAAGCAAACATTCAAATACAATTTTCTCTTTTACTCAATATGTTTGTGCTTCCTTCTTTGTCAAAAAATATTCTGAGATAGAAAATCAAAATTATTTTTCTGTGGAAAAAGCTACGTTATTTATAAAATTGCACAGCAGAAGACACAAATTTATTTTTTATGAAATTATGAATAATAGCCTTGAATTTTTTTAATATTGTGAGCACTATTTATTTTAAAAAATATTCCTTATTATATAACTTCAGAATACTTGAATAAATATATGTAAATTATTTGTTAACTTTCAAAGCAGATCATGGTGGTGAGAAAAATATTCCTCTAACATAACTTTGAATAATAAGGGTTAATTTCACTTTGTCTCACTGTCCCCTGTGATGGAACAGTGCCTGCTACACCACTGAGGTCAGAGTGTGAGTTCCACAGTCACTTGGCTGGGCTTCATGATGTCCCATTTACTTCCTGTGTGATGTGAACTGTGTCATGTAACCTCCCTGTTTATGATTTCTCTTCCGTAAAGTAGGGCACTAACACACACCTCATACAATTTCTGGGAGAATTAGCCCACTGATGTGGTGATGTAATAATAGTAGCCAGCATGTTCTGCGTACTAGCAATGTGTCACGATCTCCTCAGCTTTACAGGCATTAGCATCATTAGCCCTTGTAAGGTAGGCCTGTTATGCCTCCTCCCTGAGCAGAGAAAACTGAGGGGTGGGCGAGGAGGTCACACAATTAAGAAGTGTCAGAAGCCAGTCATGTGGAATCCACAAATTGTGCACTTGGCCAATATACTATATACTGTGCTTACTCCTGCCAATCACCACAAGTTAGGAGTTTTGTTTTCCTAATGGCCAGCAGGTCTATGAAAAGATGCTCAAAATCACTAATTATGTGGGTAATGCTAATTGAAACACAATTAGCATTGTGTGATATCACCCTACATCTGTTGGGATGGCTATTATCGAAAACCAAAAGATATTCCTCCTATCTAACTGAAATTTTATATCTTTTGACCAACATCTCCCCAATCTCCACTTCCCTATAAACATCCCTGTGCCTGGTAACCACCATTCTATGCTCTAGTTCTATGAGATCAACTTTTTTTAGATTTCATATATGGCTGAGATCATGTAGAATTTGTCTTCCTGTGTCTGGCTGATTTCACCTATGATAATGTCCTCAAGATTCATTCATGTTGTTGCAGATGGCAGGATTTCCTTCTTGTTTATGGCTGAATAGTATTCCATTGCATAACACATTTTTTTTTTTATCCATTCATCCATTGCTGAACTCTTAGATTAATTCCATCATATCTTGGCTGTTAGGAACAGTGCTGCAATAAACATGGGAATGCAGTTATCTCTTTGACATACTGATTTCATTTCCTTTGGATATATACCCAGTAGTGGGATTGCTTAGATCATAAGATGACAAGTATTGGCAAGGAAGTGGAGAAATTGCAAGCCTTGTACACTGTTGTGAGAATGTTACATGGTATAGATGCTATGGAAAACAGCATGGAGGTTTCTCAAAAAATTAAAAATAAGAGTTCCTTATAATCCAGCAATTCCACTTCTGGCTATTTATACAAAAGATTTGAAATCAGGATTTCAAAGATATATTTGCACTCTGCTCTTTACTGTAGCATTATTCATAATAGGTAAAACACGGAAACAGCCTAAATGTCCATGTGTGGACGAATGGAAAAAGAAATTGTGGCATATACATATACTGGAATATTATTCAGCCATTAAAACAGAAAATCCTGTCATGTGTGACAATATGGGTGAACCTGGAAGCCATTATGCTAAGCGAAAGAAATCAGGCATAGAAGGACAACTCTTGCATGATTTCACTTATATGAGGAATCTAAAATAGTCAAATTCATAGAGATAGGAAGTAGATGATGGCTGCTAGAGCAGGAGGGAGGGAATAATAGTGAGTTGCTTGCTATTCAATGCATATACAAGTTATATAAGATGAATTATTTCTAGAAATCTGCTGTACAAAATAAGGCCTATAGTTAAGAATACTGTATTTCACACTTAAAAATTGTCAAAGAGGGTAAATTGCATGTTAAATGTTCTTGCTACAATAATATATGTAGGTTGAATTCTGTCTACCAAAATGATATGTTGAAGTACTAACCCCAGTACCTTATAATGTGACCTGTTTTAGAAATAGTGTCATTGCAGATGTAGTTAGTTAAGATGAAGTCATACTAGAGTAATCTGCGCCCTTAACCCAATATGACTGTTGCCCTTATAAGAAGACAGTGCGAACATACAGAGGAAGGTGCTACGTAAAGATGGAGGCATAGATTAGAGCTGTGTAGTTGCAAGCCAAGGAATACCAAAGATTGCCAGTCACCGTCAGGAGCTGCAAAGAGACAAGGAAGGATTCTAGCCAGAGTCTCAGGGAGGGCATGGCCATGCTGACATCATGATTTCAGACTTCTCTCATGCAGGACTGTGAGGCACTTCCATTGTTAATGGTCCTTTATTATGGAAGCTCTAGTACATACATATAAACATACATATATTTAATTTATATTTAATAAATATTATTTAAAATTGTGAGCATAGTATGAGGTATAATAATTGCTCAAAAACATTTGTTCTTATATTTACTCATGTCCATAGTGTAGGAATCTGTGCTTGTAGAAATCTTTTCTTAAAAATCAAACTCTCCCTGTATGTAATTTCCTAAAGTTAAAAATCTACAAAACTGTAGTGTTCCTGTATACTCCCTCAGAAGATAAATATATGCCTCTGTTGACATAGATGTTTCTTTTTGACTCAGCCAAGTAGCAAATTTACCCAGTGCTTGCATTCGTAATTCCTATAGTATTTATAATTTATTGCACTCAGATGAATTCTTAGGTCTACACTGCCTTGTAGTATTTACTTTTATTTTATATATGATAATTTTTTTCTGTGTTTAGATTATAAATTCTTAGATGGCAAGGTTTATCTTTTACACTTTGTAAAATAGCATCTAAAACAGGATGATGTTCATACGTGGTGAGTTATATATATATAATGTGTGTGTATATATATATATATATATATAATTCTACCTTATGACAAGAGTTATTTTTCAATCTCTGGTATTCATATCAGAAATTTGTATGTGGTTACCTCCATTGGTCAGTTTGATAGTGTCTTCCCTTCTCAAGGAGAACACTGAAGGAAGGTACACTAGTTTGCTAGAGCTGTCATAACAAAGTGCCACAGACTGGGTAGCTTAAAACAACAGAAATGTATGGTCTCACAGTCCTTGAGGTTACAAGTCCAAGATCAAGGTGTTGACAGGGTTAGGTTGTTCTGAGTTCTCTCTCCTTAGCTTGCAGTTGCCCCTCTTCTCACTGTGCCTCTGTGTCCTAATGTCCACTTCTTAAAGGAACACTAGTCATATTAGATTAGGGTCTAGCCTAATGATCTCATTTTAACTTAACAACTTTAAAAATCCTGCATCAAATATAGTCAGATTTTGAGTTAGTAGGGGTTAGGACTTTAACATATGAATTTGGGGCAGACACAATTCAGCCCAAAGCAGAAGGCACAAATAGCTTGTTTCTATAGAGATTCTTAGCTGAGGAACTTCCTGGCTAGAAAGCCCTGTGAAAGATTTAAAAGCCTCTGAGGTGACAGATACGTTAATTAGATGGATTCAATCACTTTGCAATGTACACAGATACCAAAACATCATGTTGCACACTTTAAATATATGCGATTTTTATTTTTCAATTATGCCTTAATAAAAAAGAATATAAATAACTAATGCTTTTCTTTTAAAAATAAATTTAAAAATGTTAATCAAAGGCTATCAGTACCAAAGAAGATTATTAGTAGTATTATTTTTCAACGTGGTAATTTTCTTGAGGTAAGAAAAAAAAATATGTATATTCACAAATTTGAGAGACTTGAGATTTTGGGTTTTTTATGTTTGTTTTGTTGAAACACCTAACACACTGGCAATATAGATTTTTATTTGAATGTAGTAATCTCTGTTATGTCAAGTAATAATATCTGAAGAGTAATTAATGCAAAGGAGATGAACTGATATTTGGGCACACTAACATGACCGTTGAAAAAATACCACGTTGCCTCTTCACTTGCACCACTTTGCTTTTTAGATGGAATGAGAATGTAGTAGTCTCTTAAAGGATGCACTGTTTTATCTGTGGAACTTTGAAGGGTAAGAAAAACAGCTAGTGTGGAAAAAGAAAGCTTTTACATTCTTTGATATGTAGGATTCTGTGATTCTAAAACTGTGATTATTTCTCTCTGTACCGGAGCTTACTAGCCTACATGGATATTAGAATTCATAGCAGTATGTAATTCAAATTTATTTCTGTATGTGAGAAGGAATGTGATTTCCTTCTTCTCTAAAACTCATCCAGTGTATAGACATAACATTATCACTCTATTATTGGTAGAGATGTTACAAATCTTGGATGAAAATTTTTCTCAAAGTGAAAATTTATGCTGCTAAGTATATTGATTCAGATCAGACATTCTCTGTAAAGAACACTAAATAATAATTCATAGTTTTCAGAAATTTTGGAGAAAATAGGAAAAAACTTTATTCAGATGAGGCTTTTTAATGGACTCTAGATGCATACATTAATGTAAGTTTGTGATGTGCCACAATTACTTTTTACTATACACATATAACGAGATTGGATCATGTCAGGTGTTTTGCTCAAAATTTGTCATTTTTATCTCAACTACCGTAGAACTACATCTTCCTTGTTTCCCAGGAATCGAATATTGAGACTAATTACTACCACACTCACCAAAGAGAAAAAGGCCAGCCTGTCTTTCCTGAATCCTCTTAGCCCTTAGTTCTAGAACTGGCCTTTTCTTCCACTCCTGAGAATAAGGCATCAGATTGCATTTTCAGCCTAGGATCATCTTTCCTATTCACCCTGGGCACAATATCCCCTAGATTCACTCCTTTCAAGCAGCCCTCTGATGGACATGCAGGATTGAACAGATAGGATGCTTTCTTCTCTAGAAACATGGTTGTTGTGGATTAAAAATGTCCTTCAAGCCGTCATTGGAGTTGTTTTTATTCCAGCTTGCTCCCTTTTTTTCTTATGTGTCCTCTCCACTGTCTTGGTAGGAATGTCCCATTTTTATACAACGTGGGGGTTGTGTTTAGATGTGGACAACTCAATTAAATAATTTGAAGCCTAGGAATACATAATACAAGCGATGGTACTTGGATATAAGAATTTCTCACTATGCACTTTGTCTAAATAAGCATTCTTTCAATTGTCTTTTGTATCATCCTTTTTGAGGGATTCTTATTCCTATAAGCTGTGTGTGTCACTTGTAGTTCTGTTTTTGGGAATTTTTTTTTCTGTATCATAGAGATTAGCTTAATTGTGATAGATATTCTGTTGCTTTCATAAATGTGATTTTCTTTTGCTCACACTTTCCATTGATCTGTGCTTCTAATTTTAATAATTAAAACACAGATCACTATACTAGCATTTTCTTCAGCCCAATTTAGTAGCTTGTCAGATCTTATGGTCATACTTAAGATAAATGTGTTTGCAAGTGTGTTAATACTTGGATTTCTTTGCAATTAAAAAAGTATTTGATTGGTTATGCTGGATTTGTACTTTAATAATCCTTCACTCATGCATACCAATAATCTTCACTCTTTAGCCTAAATCTCAAACCTTTTAAACTACTGTAATGCATAATGATATGTGCAGTCATAATTACTTTCAGAAACAAAATTTAAATTGGTATATTCGTATAATAAAATCACTGTTAACTCATAATATGTCCATGTTATTTTACATTTATAAATCATTATAATTGAGCCAAATGTAGAAGATTACTGTGGAGTTTTATGAGAGAGAAAATGCTTTCATTAATTTCATACAATTGAGTTTAGATATTAGAGTTGGAGGTCGGTAATAATTTGGATTCTTCAGTTGGCTGACACTATTGATGTTTATTTTCATAAATCTGTGCATATGCTTTCTTCAAGGACTAAAAACATGTATGTGTTAATGGTCACAATGGTTTTCCTTATGGCATCTAAAATTTGGGCATGCCCCTAATTTTGTAAGAGACAGAATAGATTAATAATAGATTAATAATTAATAATAATAGATTAACAATAAGGTCCTAAATTCAAATTCTAACTTTTTAAAACTTCAGTGTCTTCTGCAAAGTGGAAGTGAAAATAGTTGATACTTCATAGAGGATTGTTTTGGAGGGATTGAATAACATTGAATACATAGTAGGCACTCAGGAAATGCAGCTATTCATAATTAATGTGCTGTGTTCTCTGGGCCCTGGCAATGCCTATTAGTTTACTCTCACTATAATTCCACCTTTGTAAGAATGCCATACACATAAACATGCTGTTTTAAGTCTTGCTGCTTCTTTTACTTAGCATAATGCATTTGAGATTCATCTACTTTGTTCCATATGTTAATACTATTTTCCTTTTTATGCTGAGTAGTAGTCCATTGTATGGATATGCCACAGTTGTGTATCTATTCCTGGCTGAGGAATATCTGAATAGTTTTGAGGTTTGGGTGATTATGAACAAAGCTACTATATATAGCTACCTACAGGTTTTTAGTTGAACATAAGTTTTCATTTAACTTGGTTAACTCTCCAGGAGTGGGATTTCTGGGTTGTATGGTAAGTATATGTTTAATAGCATAAGAGAAAAAAAAATTCTGTTTTCCAAAGCAGTTTTACAATTTTGCATTTCCTTCAGAAATAAATGAGAGTTTCAGTTGTTCTGCATTCTCTTCACCACTTACTGTTGTGAGGATTTTGTTTGTTTATATGTCTTGCCCATCTAATAGGTATGTGGTAGTGATGTATTCTTTTTAAAATAAGAAAAGATATATTTTAAAGCATACTAAAATGTAAAACAGTCTCCAAACTAACTTGAAATTAAAAATTTCTACATTTCCTTTAAGAGGATTCACATTTTCTCCTTCGTTCTTTTCAAGAGAAGTTTTATGTGTTTGATTTCATATTCTGTGGGGTTTATAAGGCACTGTCAGATCTCTACAGAGTCAAGATTAAATAAGAAATGCTCCCTGCCTTCAAGTTGTTCATAATTTATCGGAGGCACTGAGATGGATCCCTGAATACAGGTCTAGGCATATATCGGAGTGAGGCCAGAGTCCAGTGTAGCAACTGAAGGGGTGAATTTTATTGATTGCTCAGTAAGGATTAGAAAATAGCTGTGATATTCGTGACAATAGGGCAGAAGACAGCTTTTATAGGTTAGATTTGGAGATTCAAAATAATTTTCAGTTTTGAACCAGCTACAATAGTATTTATTCTTTTTCAGTTTGTTTTAGAACCCTTAGGCATGAACAGTAAAGTATTCAGGTTTATGGAACAGGTAGCATACTGAACTGTAAGAGATCAAAGAGAGGAAAAAAAGCAGTGTCCTGATAAATCCTTAGATCGATGCCATTTTAAATTGGCAAATTTGTTTACATTATGGTTGGTTTGAGTATCTGTAATATTAATAAAATTTTAGTATTTCATCTGAATTAAAAAAGTAAGGGTTTTTTGTTGTTTTATTTAAACGTCTAAATCAGCTCCCCACCTCACTGACCATAGCAATTCATGTAAGCACTGGGGCCCTTTGCAGGATTGGCTTTGGAAATTCCTCTCTCAGTCATTGTTTACCCAGCCTTTTGCTAATAGCCAGATATAAGTATTTATTTTCTTGTTCACCTCTTAAAAATGGGCTGAAAATGAACATTAAGTGGAAAATATGAGAACGATTAAATCTTATTTAAACAAAAGTGAAAGTCACTGAACATTTGGATATTAGAGAGCAGCAAAAATGCAAAAAGAAAGAAAGAGGAAAAGCTGTGGAAATCCGTGTGGGATGCTTGTTACTCTCTTATGTGATTTTTCTTTTCAAACTCTTCTAAAATTTAAATTTTTGCTGTACTCGTTTTTTGTGTAAATATGAAAAAAGATTATAAATATACATCATTGTGGTGGCATAGCTAAATTTAAATGGTAACAAGATATTTTATGGATGTTCTGTTTTTAAATTAGGATCAGTTCAGTTTAGCACTTGCAATTGTGATTCTAATTAAATGCTTCAAATTTAAATGCTACATATAGAATCTATTTTCTGCAGTATTAAAACATTTATAGGACATTTATTGTTTGTTCATTTCCTTATTCCTCATCCAACAATCATTTTTTTTTCTTGCCTTTACATATCAGGAGCTATGAAAGGCTATGAGGACACAAAACCAAATAAGACCTAATTCCTAACCCCAAGGCGCTTACTGTCAAATGTTGGATAAAGTTTCCATGGGAGCTCCTGAGGAAGGAGAGACAGATGTTGAGTCAGTGATTTCTGAGCTGCATTGAAGGATGGGTAGGAATGGTTTCTCCTCTCAGGAAACAACATGAGAAAGTGTTGAACTGCATTTTTGGATGCAAGCTTGAAGGAGGGGGATATTCTATGTGTTGTTTTTGTATTGCAAAGAACAAAGCAGAAAATAACAGAAAACAGTTTGGTTATGAAAGAACTTGCATGTCATGCTACGGACATACCTATCTACTACCACTTACTGCATGAGAGTCAGAATAGTATATTGAGCAAATGTAAAATATATTGGTTTGTGGAGCCAAAATGCCTGGCTTTCAGAGCTCGTTCTCACACTTCTGTGTGACCTCCAACTCCACCCCTCAGTTTCCTTATCTGTAAGGGGAAAATGGTATAAGAGAACTTGCTTTAAAAAGTTGTTGGGAGGGCTAACTATGTTAATGCCCGTAAAATTGAGGGGTTCCTGGACACATTGTAAGTACTAAGTACAAGTCGGCCACCTTTATTACATTGGTATGTTGATTGATTATTTTTTCTTGCAATTTTCTGAGGTGGGTATTAATGTCTTACTTTACAGAAGAAGGACTCATATTCAGAGAATTTAAGTGACAAACCTAACATCACATAGGAAGTAAATGGTACCACCAAAGAAAACCCCAGTGGAGGCTTTTTCGGCAATAAGGAAATATAATAACTTCAGGGAGTATTGTCTCTGTGACTCTCTGGATTGGGGAATCATTGGCCCTAGTTAGGTAAAAAGCCCCATATACAGACAAGGAGAATAACTAATATGTTGTAGGGATTTTTATTTTCAATTAATGTTTGGGAATTCCATTCTTACAGCCTGGAACTTCTTTCTAATTTATCAGGGAGCAATAGAGATGATTGGTTGCCTTGTGGTGCAGATATGGATTGAGAATCTCATCACAGCTAAAGGGCTTGGGGTATTTGAAGTTCTTGCTTGTCTACTCTCCATATGTAACACCATTAGTATTCTGCTTCATATAGAGTGCACACTCAGACCCAGCCCTGTGATCACAGTCTCAATGCCTATGGGAGCCGGGCAGGTAGGCACTGAGAGAAGCAGCTGGCTTAATTTCATAAAGGTTTCTCAAATTGATTTTTTAGACCCAGAACCTTTCTCTTTGATTTTTTCTTGAAATACACAGCACCTGTGTCTAGCTTTGAATTTTCCACTTCTGATATAGGCATGGATATAATTCTATCCTAATAAAAAACGACAAACTTGATGGTGACTAGTGACTTCTAGTGCCAGCCAAGTGGTAGAGGATGGTAGGGATGATGATGAAACACATACCATATATCTAATATTGACAGTTTTTATATGAATAATTTTTCAATGAAAGCCCAGAGGAGTGAAGTTTCATGTTTTATCTCATTTTTATTTATGTGAATAAGTATGCAAACTAAAAACACAAAACAAAACAATACATGGGCTCAAGGGTATCTGAACCCTCCAAAACAAACACATTGTTTGATACCCCAGTGAGCTACCTTTGTCTAGGTAAGGAGAATACCAGGTGAGTTTTCAATAAGAAAGAGAAATGGTTAGATTTGCGTGCTATATAGATCATTCTAGCAGATCCATTTGTCTCTTTGTGTTATCACTCTAGAGATAGCGGTGAAACCACGAAAGAAGATGAGATTTTCAGAGACCACAAATACAGTGGAACAAATAAAGAGGCTGTGGTTTTACCCTGGGTAACCATTAATGATAGAAAAGAGCCCATGGAAGAAACAGGAAGGGACGATCAGAGAGAGAGAGAAGAAGTAATTTTAAAAAGGAAGAAGCATCATATGCTTCAGAAGGACCAGTAAGATAAACTCTTAAAAAATACCCTTTAGTTTTAACAGCTTGAATTTACTCAGAAATTAATATGAGGGAGTTTTGATAGAGTGGAAGAATTATAGAGGCCAATGTGTGCTACTCTTTTGAGAAATGTAGATTAGAAAGGAGATGATAAGTGCTGAAAATCAGTGATTAGAAGATGAATTTGATGTCAGGAAAGGGTTTATTTTTATGAAAGAGACTTAAAAATGTTACTGTCAGAGATATTTCTATAACATTTACTCAAAAGGTGGAAAGAAACAGCCATTTATTAACAACTAACAAATGCCGGGTACTGATGTTGCAAGTGTTTTTAGGTTATTAATTCTCACAATCATGCTGAAAGTTAGTAAATACCCTTCTGTTACAGGAAACTTAGTTTTATAGAAGTTAAATATCTTTCAGGAAGTTATATTAATTTGTTAATTTAGTTTTAATTTATTTTTATTTTTAAATTGACAGATAAAATGTACATATTTACCCTGTATAAATGGTGTGTAACATATGTATATAGTACACACACACTGTAGGAAGTTGCATGACATTAAACAATGTTTTTCCTTTTGTTTCCAATCTACCTGACAATTGTTCTAGAAAAGATTTAAATTATTTATAAGGCTATTTAATACATAATTATATATGAATAGGAGATATGTAGTCTCTACTCGTTTTTATAGCATGCTACCAGAACAATATATTTGAGTTTTTAATTTTTGTACTTTAACTGTATTACATGTGTTATTTGCTTCCTGCATATTAAAGTTCTATTTTTGTTTGGGAAATAAATCATTAAAAAGTTTTTCTCATCTTGCATCCAGATAAACTGAAAAAAAAAAGGAGAGATGACTACTAATATTTAGTATTATATTAATTTATATTTTGTTATCAATATAAATTGTAACTATAAAATGTATAGCTTCATATTTAGTTAGGACCAAATGACCTTCATTTCATTTACTGTAATGTATTTCATTACATTTCATTACAAATGCATTTATATTTATTGAAAAACATGGGCTCCCTCTTGTGACAAAATCAATGATTCTAAATTTTTTTGGTGTCAGACTTGATTACCCATCTATGGTCTTTAATTTTTTACAAATAACATTATTTAAAGAACTATTTAATCATTTAATATTATTCTTTAACATGATAATTAATTTTTCCAGTTTTTAAAAAGAAGCAATATTTGATTCTGATTTGTGTTTAAAGATTTATATAATGTTTAAACATACTGACTTTCAAATTTGTATTGAAAATATCAAAGAAAAAAGGAAAGAACAAATTTCATTTCCCTCCTTTTTTTATCTTATATTTGCTATTAGCTTTTTCTGCAAATTCTTTGGAGAAATGAAATTAGTTCTTGTAATATTTTGATTAACACCTCAAGCTATGCATAGAATTTAGTTTTTATTCTGTGTGTTCCCTGTGTTTGATATGTGTGCTCATATTTCTCAAAATGCATAGTGTTTCTCTTTGTTTTGCTCTGCAAACTATTCATGTGTATTGTTTTTGCATTCCTCAAGGAAGCAGCATGCACACGAAACTGCTGGGAACGGCCATAATAAGAAGGTCTAAGAAAGACTAAAAATTACAGTTTTTTTTAAAAAAATGAAAGCTTATATTATGTGTTATGTGTCTATTTGGCTGTGCATGCTTTTGTACTAGAAAGAGTATACTTTAGGAGGGAGGGAGAAAGAAAAATTATAGAATAGTTATATTCATGGACCTAGCATTGTTTAAGGTCGTCTAAATACCAGGTTGTGAATCAAAAGAACTGGATTTAATTTTGGCTTTCTCATGAGCTCCTTACATGGCCTTGGGCAAGTCACTGTCCTTTGTGGTATGTCAATTTTCTCACCTGTATAATAAGATAATTGCATTGTATCAACTTATTCTCTGCATGAACACATCTGTGGGAAATAGCATATTTTCATGGCTCACTTGAGTATTGATTATTAAGGCTATGTCTGTGGGGTAATAGAATAGGGACTTTGAATATAAAGGTATCAAGAGTGAAGTCTGTCAAAGCACAGCCTAAGGTGAATAAGAAGTTCTGGAGCTGAGGGATTTCCACGTGGGAGGCATTTCACGCTGATTCATTGTAAATAAGCTAGTCTCTCTGCTCTATTATCCCAGATGCTGTAAGGGCTAAAACATTGTGGCAACGCCATATTGATAGGTAACATGAGAACCGAGACTGGAATTTTATTCTAGTCATGTTAATATTTTCTATTTCTATAAACCACACATAACTCAGCATGTTGCTGAAGTCACAAACTAATTGCCCACAAATTTCAAAAATTTAAAATGCAAGGCAGGAGTTCTTCTTTTCACCCCCTGTCCCATCAGTCCACATTGTCTTTCACAGGCCTGCTTCCTTTAGTGCTTTATATTACTCATCTGACTCCAGGAGGCATCTGAGTTTGTGACCCTAAGTAATGTATCAGTGACTGTTTTTCATTACTTGTTGTCATGTAATCCTAAATGTTATAAAATGCCACTAGATTTGCATTTGGTTCTGTGGACTTCTATGCCACCTACCTACTCAAACTGAGCCACAGGCTCCTCTAGGAAGCAGCTGCCGCTGTCTTCACCTACTGAGGAACACACTCCAGTTCTCAATCTGCATGTCTGAATCCCTACTTTCCTTTTTCTTTCAAACTCCTGGGTCTCTCCCTCTTTTGAGTCATACCTGTGTGGATGGCCTGCCTGGTCTTTTGAGTTCATTTTTCTTTCTATATGCCATCTGGCGGGTCACACACAAGTCCACAACCCATGGCCCACAGACTGGTCCTTTATCCTGTGTCTTATCCAAGGCCTGACTCATCTCAGAGCACAGATCAGTCTTGGACTAGGAATGAACAATAGCAGTGGGTGGCTGGAATCTCATGTTTCACATTTTCATCCATTCATTCATTGATTTAGATTAAAAATATTTTTGAATGACTACAATGTATTAATTAAATCCTTGTTTCTTCAAAAAAATTTGAGATTGAATGAGGACACTTTGTGGGAAGCTCAGGACAGAGAACTGGTTCTGATTTCTTAGAGAGATATGAAAAAATAAGGTGGTGTTTTATTTGGGTATATTAATGTGAACAGCCAGAGCTAAACTTGCATTTATGTATTTGTTCATTCAGAAAATCTATTGCTGGCTGTCTATATGTTGAAGATTGTTTTAAGAGTCTAGTGAGAAAAACTGACATAGAGAAAGTGAACACATTATTATGTATATTGTAATTGTAGGATTGGGGGAAGAATATATAAATGTACATAAACAACAGAGTGAGAGAGAGAGAGCTCTCATTCAGCTTGGTAGGTAATCCTAGAGAGAAGAATTTTTTGTACTAGATCATATGGCTTAACACATATATATATAGTTGAAATGATAAGTAAGTAGCCAGGGCAATGCTAATTTTTGGTTGTTGTTAAGGTAAATGAATTACTGGGAAGGGATTCCATAAGTGGGACGAATGGCCTGTCATATGCTCTTTATTAGCAATCACCCTCCAGCCCAACCTTGTATATATACCTAGTTTCTTATCCTAAGTGTTATATGGGTTGGGTTTGTGTGCAGGTGTGTAACCATGTGTGCACATGCACATGTGTAGTGGGGCGGGGCAGAGAGTTTAGAGGTTTTCCAGTTTGGTTGTTAACATGTTTGAAATGATGGGTAATTCATGGACAATTTCTGTGTGATGACTTGTTAAAAATAATGTTAATTTTTAAAAAGATAATTTTTTTACTTCAATTCAGTTTCTGGCTCCCTACATACTACATAATTTATGAAGAAAGATGAAAAATCCTCATACAGCATTATTTACTCTGTAGAATTGTTGTCATACAACAAAGCACTGCTAGAGTCTGTCATTTTCTTTAATAAGAAATTAATTTGGGGGATTATTGCCTCTATTAACTCTCTGAATTGGGGGATCTTTGACACTAGTTAGGTAAAATGCCCAAAATGAAGACAGTTGGAGAACCACTAACATATCTTTTCTAACTCATAGAGGTTCATGCTTTTTTTTTTTTACTTCTTTTTAAAATTTTTAATTATTATAGGTACAGAATAGTTATGGAGAAAGGGGAACTGTTGACGTTGTTGGTGGAAATGTAAATTAGTGCAGCCACTATGGAGAACAGTATGGAGGTTCCTCAAAAAACTAAAAATAGGCCGGGTGCAGTGGCTCAAGCCTGTAATTCCAGCACTTTGGGAGGCGGAGGTGGGAGAATTGCTTGAGCTCAGGGGTTCGAGACCAGCCTGAGCAAGAGCAAGACCCTGTCTCTACTAAAAATACAGAAGTTAGCCAGGCACAGTGGCATGCACCTGTAGACCCAGCTACTTGGGAGGTTGAGGCAGGAGGATCCCTTGAGCCCAGGAGTTTGATGCCACTGCACTCGACAGAGTGAGACTCTGTCTCAAAAAAAAAAAAAACAAAACAAAAAAAAACCAACTAAAAATAAAACTACCATATACCATATATACCCAGCAATCACACTACTGGGTATATTTCCAAAGATTGTTTTTGTTTTGTCTTTATTGAAGTGTAATTTGCGTATCATGTCTTCACTCCATTTTAAGTGTACAATTAAATGGTTATTAGTAAATTTACCAAGTTGTACAGCTATTCACATAAATCAGTTTTAGAGGATTTCCCAGCCCCCACTGAGACCCCTAACACCCATCCCCAAACACACTTCAAGCATGCCCCTCCTCTTCCAAAGATTCTTGAGTTTAATATTTGGAAACTCACCTCTTACAGCCTGAAAATATTGGTATATATGAGTTTAATGTATATCTTCTCTCCACATTTAAAACCCTGAGTACATGCTTGTTATAGAGTGAGTGTTCACCCCATGCTAGGTTTGTCTCTTTTCTCTTTGTTTTGCATTCTTCCAAAAGAAACTCAGAATCTGCAGCCACATTATAGGTCACTTTTATCCTCAAATGAAATGAAAATATGTGAGTGCAGCAAACGTGTTCCATTCCCATACAGATAATGGAATGAGAGTGTTAAGCTCCTAGCACAGGGCTTGTGAGCTGTTAGATATTTTCTTGCCGGTATGCTAATTGCAAAGTGATCTCTCCTCAGGAGATTAAAAAAATAAGTCCTTAAGATAACTTTGCTGCTTTTAAAGTCTGTATTTATTAATGTATTTACATTTATCTTTCTTTCTTTTAATTAATTGTTATATTAGTACAAGGCGGAACAGGACTGTAGGAGGTGAGGTTTCCTCCACAAATGGCAAAAGTGAGGAGCTTTGAAGCACCTAGCACTCTCTATAGCAAGGAGAGAAGGGATATGATGTTCCTTGATGATTTCTGGAAAGACAAAAGCATGTGATCCTCTTTGAGAGCTGCTTGCAAAGCTCTCCCCCATAACTCAAAAAGTCTTTCCTTTATGGTTGTACTCTGTCATCCACCTTGAATGTTCCTATACGTTCGTTGATTAAATCTAGGGGCTGAATAAGAGATGTGCTGCTTTTAACTGTTCAGTGCCTTTGCACAGTGGTTCTCACCCTGGCTCCCTGGCTTGGCTTTTTGGAAGTTCTGCTGTCCCTGAGAGTTTCTAAATCAGAATCTCTAAACTTTAGCAATGTACTTTTTTATAATGAGTTTTTAATAAATCTCAACTGAATAAAAATGGACTGAATTAAATTTTTAGTTTTTTAATCTGAAATATGCCCTTTCCTTTAATTGACTTGTATTATCAATTTTATTCCTCCTACCTAATCATTTGAATTTATTCATAAGATGAGAAGACACCAAGAGAAAGTGGCATACGGTAGTATGTCATATACATATAGTTTCTCTTATTTGCCTTATTAATGCATTTACTACAGTGTATTGAAAATATTTAAGTCCTGTCTCCCTTTAGTAGATAGTGACAGCCATAATGCAGGAACCATCATTACTTATTTTCGTATTCTACATCCTAGAATATGAAAATATTTTCAGAGAGCATTCAATAAAAAAAATGAATGAATGGATGAATAACAGCATTGTTCAGATTTTTGTTTAAAATATATGTGAAAAGTTCTATAGATATTTTAATTTATGCATATAATTCAAACATGTAATACAATTTAAAATGATACAGCTCATGTTACTGTACTGGGTTAGAACTCTGTAAAACTAATAAAGGAAATATATAATTTGGTTCTGAGGCAGTTTACATATATGTAAAGAAATGATCACTAAAAAGATGCTTTAAAGGGTCTAGGAGAACTGGGAAACTTTTGACAGGGGAAATCAGAAATGTGCAGTCCAGTGAAGAATTAAACTACTGGGAGTAATAATATGGGCTGATGCACTCAATATAGCAGTAATGCCCTCTGAGAAGGATAGGAAATAATTCAGCTCCTCCAGGCTGCATAGAAGCTAAATACAGTATGACAAGAAATAGTAGCAGTACTCATTATGTCTGATTGCTAATTACCCCTTTGAATGATTCAGTTATGCCTGCTACTAGATAATTAGTTTAGTAATTTATGGCTGCGGCACAAACTAGTATTTTAATTTTTGAAGCACAATTTTCACAATACCTACAGTTCAGATAATATCTTTCTTTTTTATTCAATTTTAAATTGCTTTTTTGAAGGCCTATAAAAGAGCAAATATCCTTGCATTTTTTCCCACATGTATTTCTTGGAAAAGTTAGGCACTTTGTGGAATTTTATTTAACTTTAAAGTGTAGAAAAATAACATCCTATTAAGTCCTGTTTTATTGCACTTAATTTTGTCAATTTTGTAGGCAAAGGAGGTGAAATTTTTTATAGGATTTCATCAAATGACTCAATATAACAGCTGACAAATTTCATGTTCCAAAAAGACACTGAACATTTGATAATGCACATCTCCTTTTTATACATTTCTGCTTCATACATGGGTTCTGTTTATGTCTGGGTATCTTTTCTCAATGCCTGAGAGTAACAAAGTGAGTACTGCTATCCTGCACTACCACCCAAGTCTGGTGTCATTCACAAGCAAGTCACAAGCTATCTGATTAAGTAGGAAGATTCCAAGTCATCATTTCCAATTCCTGTTCTAGCAGATGAGCTTAACTCTAGCCAAGGACAGTAAAATTGAGTCACTTTGGATTAAATTGTGGCCTTGGATCAAAACCTTCTTGAATCCACTTTCAGTCTTCCAATTTTCTAGCTATTTTGCTGGGTTTTTGTAGTGAAATGAAGAAATGTGATAATTGTCTAAAGGTATTTTGTCATCTCAGTGGTATAAAAGTACCAAAAAAAAAAGAGAGAGGGAAGGAGAGATTGATAATATATGCCAAAAAATTCTGATGACTCTGATACAATTTCAGGTCTGCAGCCCATAGACTACTTTGATCAATTAAATTCACGTGACAATTTGAATTTAATTGTATATTTATTTTCATTTACATATATAATTTGTATATATTTGCCAAATTGTTGAGCAATATTATGAATTAGGAGTTGACTTAAAAATAATGTCTAGGTTTTGGATTATCAGGTTTGAATTCTTAGTAGCTGATAGAAAAGTTGTCACTTTAAGATCAATATAATTAAGACTAGGTAATTTTCAGAATGAGAGAGAACAAAGAAATGCTTAGAATAACAAAAAAAAATCCCTGTATTAAATATTAGGTTTGCCATTCCTAATATATTAAAATGAGTGCTTTTAAATTAATTGACACTACTAAACACATTTGCTCCATGGCTAAGTTATAACTAGCATCTTAAAATTAAAAATATTTGGCATTACTTGTCATTCTCATTTGCTTTCTACGTGGTACTTTGTTTTTCACTGTAATCCAATTACAAAATGCCTATGGTTTGTGCTTGCTATATTGTTCTCGTACTCGGTATTTACCAGTGCTGGATGAGTGTCCTAAAGGGCAGCCCTGACAGTATTATTTCAGTGAACATCAGGCTGATGTTTATTACAGACTGCATCTATGCCCTTTATTGCCAACAGTCTTACTTGAAATATGTGTTCCTTGACCCATTTAATAAATGGTTACCCACAGATAGGGCAGTATGACTCTTCTCTTTTTCTATAGATGCTTTTTAAAAAGTTTCTTACCCATAAGGCAGTCTGTCTAACCATCAAAGCATCATATTGACCTTTGCAATTTTGTTCAGGGTGCCAGTTGGTATGTTGTTGATGCATCTTTTTTTCCTTAGTTACTAACTAGAGCTCTAACAAAAATTTGTCCTGCCAGAGTGTGACGCAGGTCAACTGTCTTCAGATTTGTGATTCTTTTGCTTGTTCCAATATGTTTATATCCTAAAATAAATTGCAGCTGTTATAAAGTGTTTATAGTATCAGTAATCATTTAAAGCCAAAATTTCCATGGAGTTACATTTGTACCAATATTATGAAGCCAAATAATATAGTATTACCTTTTTGTCTACATTATGAAATTATCTTGGTTCTCCTCTCAGTAGTAATAAATAAAGTAAGCATTGGTTATCAATATAAATATGGTATATTGATAAACAAATTAGTTCTTAATAGAACTCTTCAGAAGGAAGATGCTGTAAATCCTGTATTTCCCTTACAATTCACAGCTAGCTGGAAATTTTTTCAATAGTTAAGGAAATGCTGTCCCAGCTCTCAGAACTACCTTGTTCACACAACATGACTGTTGAACTTTTCATATATTTTGCTACACTTCTTTCTTTACCTTTTTTTCTAAATATAAAATGAGATAGATAATTAGATAAAATATCTAAAAGAAAGGGAAAATCTTTCTTATTTGAATTTGTGTATATATGTATATTTATGATTAAGATTTTTATGGACATTTAGTCCATTTTCTGATTTTGTAATCTTGATCTACAGAGGCTGCCTTTATCTTGTTTGAGTGCACTACTTAAAATAGATTCAGTACGGTTTCCTACTGTGTCTCATCAGAGCTTTTAAGGAATTAATTATACTATGATAGAATTTGATACTTCTGAGTGTTAAGAATTTTCTTAACAATTTTTCTATTTGTGATATAATACATTATATTATTTCATGTGAGTAAGTAGTATTTTTACAGATAACACATATGTGCATATATATACATACATATATAATTAGAGTTCTTGGCTATTTACAAGCTTAATGGTACATATAATTCCATGTCAAGAGGTAAGTAACAATTTCCTAGAGAGTCTTTAGTATGTCTACTTCAGACATGTTATTTATGAAGGAAATATGAGGCAGGAAAGGAAAATATGGATATAATGATAAGAGAGGAAGCAACATTTCATCATACAATTGATTTATTTGTCCAGTTAAGTTTATTGAGCTACATATCTAGAATATATTTTAGTACAAAGAAGATTGAACTAGAATCCATTCCCACAGAGTTTAAAATCTAACAAGAAAGAGAAATGAACACATATAATTTACAGACAAGTCAAAACAAGAGATTGCAATCAGAGAAATATACTCAAAGTGCTAAGGCAACACAGAAAGAAAAGGACAATTAATTTAGTCTTGAACAATTGTCTCAGACTGATGCTGATATTGTCTGCTTTCAGGGGCACAGTGTCAATGACACGAACATCTCTTATTCAGAAATGAATTAAATAAGCCTGTCAGTTGCATTAATATTATCTCAAACAACGTGTTTCATTGGCTTAAAAAAATTAGATCTTGTATTCTTTGGGAACATGCAGGTTCAAGCAGACAAAGAGAACGTTTTAGAGACTTAAGTGGAAGTGAAACTTTGTCTACTTGTCTGCAAAATCTTGTACTTCTGTATTTATGTATGTATTAATGTGTTTATTTATTTTTGCCAAACCCAGGTGTAGGCTAACTCAACCTCAAACATAAAAGGCTGGCAGATATTATAATTCAGGTATACAATCATGCTTAAGATTACAAATAGTAAATGGACTTCAGATGCTTCCAGAATTCTACCATTGTCAGAAGTAGCACATCTCTGGTTTCAAAGCAGCTTGGACACTTCTACTAAAAACAAAATGAATATACTCTGATATGGGGTGTCTGCCAAGTGTGTACCAGCAAGGAGAAGATAGATTTTCTTCCAGGTAGGACAGCAAGCATGGAAAGAATGCTAACTAGACCAGAGTCATATTCTAGACATGCAAGGTAGAAGTAGTGTCGTGATGGCCAGCATCAGATAGATACACAATTAGAATTCTAAAAGTTCTTTGTTCGAGGAGGTAGAGCAAATTTTTGGTAAGAAATCTTGTATAAGCTCAGGAACTCTTCATAGAAAATTGCACATACATACAAACTGCTGTATAACTTCGTGGGCTTCATAGGCTACTTGGAACCTTTAAGGATCAATGGGGAAAAAAAAAGATCAATGGTATGCATGGAAACAGGAACAGTGGAAGTAGGGTGTTTTCCTTAGGCTTAAAAAGAGTCTCATATCTGAAATCAGCTTGATTTGTGTTCTAGGTGTGGTCCTGTTCCAAATGGATACTAGAGTCAGAACCGTAAATTGGGATCCTGGGAGCTGAGGTCACGCAGCCGACCTAGCCCCATGCCCTGGCTGAGCCTTTGTTGGCACCTCTGTGGTGCTCTCCTTCACTTCGCGTATTTCTTCCCATCTAGTGTAAGAACCAATTCATACATCTAAGTTTCAGGAAGTGTTTTAACATTCAGTGTTAATTAACCATTTTTATCCCAGAATTTGCTTCCATAATAGAGTCGCAGCTTCTATGGAGAACTATGTCTTAGTCATTTCTGAATTCCTGTTCCCTACACAGTGCCAGGCATGTGGGAGGTACTCAGGAAATCTTTATTTCATGAATGAATAAAAGCTAACAATTGTGTATTGCAGGTTTTGCTATGTACTAGAAACTAGAAGCAGAGAATATTCTTCATAGCTCCAGAAAAACCAAATCAATGCATAAAAGATTCATATAATCTGAAACAAGTTATTTTATGTGAAATGAATTGGGATAACTCTACATAGCATAGTATAAAATGCACTGCCATACAAAGGGGAACAAAAATGAGCCAAGCATTGCACAGAATTTGGGAACATTGATTCGGGAGCAGTTCTGAAGCAGAGGCCTATTATGTGAGTAAATCTCTGGCTGAGTTCATCAGTCTCCTTTGATTGTTCGGCTAATGTCACTTCAAAGCAGACTGTGCTTTCTTCATGTTAACCCTTTTTTTCTTATTGAAATTGTTCAGGGCTTCAGGACTAGATATGGTATACCTGGAGTCTGGTATAAAAGATAAGGCATTCACTGTGGAATACAAAACCAGAAAAGTGGCATTACTTTCTTTCAACAGAATAGAAAGAGTTCTTTATGAGAGAAGAAGAAACCTTTATTTAATCAGAGTGAGGAAAAACAAGTTCAAATAGAATAAATCTCTAATTTAGCCATCTCTCAAAAATACTGAGTCTTTGCTGAAAGAAGTAACTGAAATTGCTTAGATTTTGGCATTTGTAGAGAAAATACAGTTTTTATAGGATTCCATTTTCTTCATATCAAAGAATTACATCATTTAGGGTTTAAATATTGAAAAATGGATTTAAACTAGACCTGATAGAATGCAAAGTCAATCACAAAAACCCATGATAATCAAACAGTAAAAGATTCCTTATATTTACTTATTTTCTTAGACATTAACAAATTAGTTCAGTTATTAATCTCTGGCTTTTAGGAACTCTAGATTAAGTAGGCCACAATGATCCTTAAGTCAGTTTCCATATAAATTTATGTATATGTTTTATCAGAATACTTGCTGGCTTGGGGATTTATGTTTTCCTAAAACAAATCACATTCAAAGCTTACACGTGGTCAATTCATCTAGTCTGATTGCCTTGAATCTTTCTAGTGTCATCTGAGTTCTAATCTGTCTTAACTGATTGCTATTTCCTCTGCCTACAACTCCAACTTTAGCCGCAAACTTAGCTGATAACTAACTTATACTCTTCCTTCAGAACTCAGCTCAAGCATACCTTCTCTCCTCTTTCAGTGTATTTTAGTTGTCTCTCCTCTCTGTTCCCAGACCAAATGTACATAATTCTGTAACACAGTGAGGCAGAGAGAACAGTGGGGCAGAAAGACAAGTATTTGCCTTCCTGAAACAGAAACTGGGTGAGGTGCTGCTTCCTAGTGCCTACCATAGATGTTGGACCATTTCAGGCTCTCAAATGTTTTTTAATACATTAATGAATGACCTTTCAAGCTGTAATCATATGCATCTTCTAAGCACTAGACATTAATTAGTTCATTTAATACGATATCCATCTGAACTTGGTATCATAGTCATACCAAAGAGGAAGCCAAGAGGACACTAAGGTTCACTAAGGTTCTGTGACTTTCCTGAGGTCATAAGTAAGTGGACAAATGCAATGCTAACCCTGGGCATCTGGGCCAGGGCAAATGCTCTTCTTGTCATGCTCCATTCTGTGACCTGGTTATATTTTTTTTTTTTTTTTTTTGAGACAGAGTCTCACTCTGTTGCCCAGGCTAGAGTGAGTGCTGTGGCGTCAGCCTAGCTCACAGCAACCTCAAACTCCTGGGCTCAAATGATCCTTCTGCCTCAGCCTCCCAAGTAGCTGGGACTGCAGGCATGCACCACCATGTCCGGCTAATTTTTTTGTATACATTTTTTAGTTGGCCAATTCATTTCTTTCTATTTAAAGTAGAGACGGGATCTAGCTCTTGCTCAGACTGGTTTCAAACTCCTGACCTTGAGCGATCTGCCTGCCTCGGCCTCCCAGAGTGCTAGGATTACAGGCGTGAACCACCACGCCCGGCCTACTCTTTCTCATCTTTTAAGAACCATTTTAAATGTCACCTCTTAAATTGGAATACAAATACTAACTAAATTTTAAGAAATAAGTAAAATATATAGTATTAGTATATCAGATGGTGGTTAATGCTATGGAGAAAAATAAAGGGGGAAGGAATGGCTGGGTAGAGGGGGTGTGATATGAAATAGGATGGTTAGGGACCTCAGTGAGATGATATTTGAGCGAGCAGCTGAAAGAAGCAAGCCATATGGTTATTGTGGAAGAGGATTCCAGGCAGAAGAAATGGCAGGTGCAAAGGCTTTGAGGAGGGGCCATGATTGGCATGTTCTAGGAATAGCAAGGAGGCAGCATGGCAGGATTGAAGAGAGCAAGTCAAAGAATAGTGTTTGTTGAAATCAGAGTGATAATGCAGCATCTAGATGTTATAGAACGTTATAGAAGATTGTAATGAGCTGGGCCTTTATTCTTAATGAAGTGGAATCCATTGGACGGTTTGAGAAGAGAAGCACTGTGAACTGATGTATATTTTAAAAGTATTACTCTGGCTTTTGTGTTGAGAATGAGTGGTAAGGGACAATGACAGAGACAGAGAGCCCAATTGGGAGGTGTTTGCAATAATCCAGGTGGGAGAAGATGCTGGTGTTTTGGACCAGGGTGGTGGTGGTGGTGTTGGTAGAAGTGGTAAGAACTGGTTGTAGGTAAAGCCAAAAGGACTTACTGATGTTGCATGTATATGTGAAAAAATGAGAGGAGTCAAGGATAATTCCAAGATTCTTGACTCAAGCCACTGGTAGAAGGGAGTTGCCACTTTCTAATATGTGGAATCTGCGATGGAACGAGTTTTAGGAGGAAGATCAGGAGTTGGATTTGGACGTGCTACGTTTGAAATACTTATTAAACTTCCAAGTGGACATGTGGAGTAGGCAGTTGTGGGTGTGGAATTCAGAAGAGAGGTTTCGATTGGAGATATAAATCCAGGAGCCGTTAGCAGATAGAGACTGATAGAGACATTTCCACCAAGGAAATGAGCATAGATAGAGAAGAGGTCAAAAGACTGAGCCCGGAGCTCTCCAAAGTTTCTAGGATGGGGAGATGAAGAGGAATTAGTGAAGGAGGCCGAGAAGGAATGGTCAGTGAGTTAGGAAAATCAGGGGAGTTTGGTATTCTGGAAGCCAAGTGAAGAGTTTCAAGGAAAAGACAGTGATTAAGTAACTGTCAGTTGCTGCTGAGTCAGGTGAAGTAAAATGAAAGCTGAGAATTGATTACTGGATGATCTGGTGATGTGGAGGTCACTGGTGACGTTGGCAAAAGGAGCTTCAGTGGAGTAGTAGAGATGAAAGCCCGACTCGGGACGGGTCAAGAAAGATTGCAGAAGGATACTTTGGAGACAGTGGGTATGAACAGCTCTTCCAGAATTTTGCTGGATAGCTGCAGAGAAATAGGGTGATAGGCAGAGGGAAGCATGTATCAAGAGTTGCTTTTCTTTTTAAGATGGGAGAAATTGAGCACATTTGTGTGCTAATGGGAATGATCCAGTAAAGAAGGAAAAATTGATGCTGCAGGAGAGAGAGGGGAGGATTGCTGGGGGCGACACCAGGCTCTAGCACACAAGTGGAGATGGCCTTAGATAAAGGCAGTGAGAGTGCATAAGAACGGTAGGGAAGGCCAAGTGGATGGGCCCAGATGCACGTGAGTGGGCAGAAATGATGGTGGAGCTTGTGCAAATTCTCTACCAACTGCTTCTCTGTTCTCAGTGATGGGAGAAAGCAAGGCCATCAGCTGAGAATGAAGAAGAGGTGCTGGAAGTTTGGGGAAAGAGGGAAAGGTATGAAATATTCATGTAGGAGAATAGGAAAATGAATGGACTAGAGAAATGTGGTATGCCAGGTAGAGCTAATGGCCCACTTGAAGTTAGAATTAATGAATATGGGTTTGAATATGAATAATGGTAATAGGAGATAATCTTAAATGAGTGCTTATAAAGTACCAGGCACAGTGCAAAGTAATTTACATATATTGTCCATTTAATTCTCATAACAGTTCTATGAGACATATTTCTATTATCCCCATTTTATAGATGAGGAAACTGAGGCTTAAAGAAGTTAAATAACTTTACCTAAGGTCACACAGCCAGCAAGAGGTGGAATTAAGAGGTAGACTGACTCCTAGCCTAAACTCCTGACCACGATCCTGCACATTCTGTCGTAGACAGGCACCCTTTATTGTGTGTTGAGGTTTTAAAAAATATTCACCAAGGAAAAGGAAACCACTAGGGCTTCAAAGCAGAAATTTGCCCAACATACACTGATTATATTGAGGTCCTATGATGCTTCACGGGAATTTAGATGTGTTGAGCCAGTGGCATTTCACTGTTGTTGTCTCCCCAAGCCAAGTTCCATTTGGAGGATCCTAACGTGTGATCTTTGCCTAAATTCTGACTGTGATATTGTACTTCACATACACACCACACCTACTGTTCTTTCCCCTCCAGGATTCAGACTATGAAGAGACATATTGATGAAAGTCTGCGTGATATAAGAAGAATCACATAACAACAGAAAACATCCCATTCCACTGGCAGCTAAAGCCTCTCAGAGAAGTGAAGCTGGCCTGGACAGCAGTGATGGAGGATCCTGGAGGTCATCAGTAAAGATTTCAGGAACCATTTTATTTTATTTTTTAAACAGGGCTAGAATGTAGTAGTGTCATCATAGCTCACTGCAACCTCAAACTCTTGGGCTCAAGTGATCCTTCTGCTTCAGCCTCCTGAGTAGCTGGGACTACAGGCATGCGCCACCATGCCCGGCTAATTTTTAAATTTTTTGTAGAGATGGGGGTCTTACTATGTTGCTCAGGCTGGTCTTGAACTCCTGGCTTCAAGCAATCCTTCTGCTTGGCCTCTCAAAGTGCTAGGATTACAGATGTGAGCCACTGTACCCAGCAGGAACCATTTATTTATTGAAGAAATGTTCTCGTATTTATAAACTGTTCAAAAACTCTCAGAAGAGACCCATGACTTCCCCTTTTAATAAGTTATACTCTGACTGAATGAAGTTGCTCCTTTCCTGAGCAAAAAGATACTTTTTGGTTTTCCTTTGCTCTTGAATGTATTATATGTTTTCTTCCAATTATTTGAAGGAGAATTCTAAATGTTTGCCACACTACTGATGCCAAAATAATTTTTTTTTTTTTAATGAAGTGGAGCTTGTAGCTTTTGGATATGTTACCGAACAAAATGTTTGTTTGGGATGGGTGTTCTTTTTTTTTGCTCCAGGTACATTTTCAGTTGCGAGTTGGTTTAATGGTCTCCTCAATTGTGTTTGGATGACTTGGAGTGTATAACCATAACACATTGACTGCCATGTGAGTTGTATTTAACTCAGGCTAGTTTTGAGCCAGGGGCTGCATGAAGCAAAACCCTGCAGTTGGTCTGTGAAAGTCTTACTCGTTGATGTTCATATTGTTACGATTAATATTGATAATTTAATTCTAAAAATGTGGATTGCATTGCATATAACTCATGCACAGAAAACAATAAAAAATAACCAATTAGAAAGGATTGTTTTGTTAATAAAACACCATGGCCCCAGGGGAAAAAATTTTTTTTCCTAGTGTGGCAGTCAATGCATTAATTTCCTTAGAGTTGGTAGGTTCAGGAGTCATTGATTTGCTTTGACTAGGTTTTTAAAGTATTAAATAAATGTCATCAATTTGCTATTAGAGAAAGGAATGATGAGGTAGAGGAATTCTTTTCTCTAGTCTTGTTATGTGCAATTTGGGCCAAGGAATCTTTGTCATTTTACTTTCTTATAGCTGAAAAATTTGTGGTTTCCTTTTTCACTTTTCAGGTTAGAGGCAAGAAAAACTCTTCAAAAGGTTTTTAGTGGAGGCTTATGGAATACTTTAGCAATTCGTTGCAATGAAATCATCTTTTTACTTGTTCTTGAAAACTTTTTCTTTTCTAGAATGTACCAGCTGTGAGTAAACTATGGTATGTGCAAGCTGTTTTTACATAATATTTGAGATGGGGAAGTGAGGTTGTACGTAACCTATACTTCTCCCTTCTGTTCTCTCAGTACTTACAATAGGCTCCTTCATTCTGCTACATTAACCTAGTTCAAATTTTAATTTTTATAGGATTTTCTATAAGCCATTAAGACACATGTATGACATGTCAGGAAGGATCGACAGTCTATACTTAAGTAGTCCCCTGCAATAGTGATAGGGTTCACATCTCAATTGTGAGAGACAAAAACTACCGCCCTCCCGTCTTTATTTTTTCAACAGGATGGTCCCTTTCTATGCTTCTTCATTAGGTGGCTCAAGAGGTTTTCATATTACAGCATTATAGATTATGTATATTATTTTAAGAATGGCTTTTCTTTTATTTTTTTGCCAAGATCCAATTTGTAGAATTTGGGTTGTTAAATCTGTCTCATAGATTTGGCCTGGCCTCTTTGCTAACCTAGTCCACAGATTAGAGAATCTGGTTAGTTGCTAGACATTGTGATTTACCTCTGGTCATATAAGGAAGCAGAGACAGGATGGGCAGTTTATGTTTCCAGTGGTTAGACCTCACAGTTCTTTGTGCCGCTTGTGATGTGAGTGGTTGTCTGAGGCCAATCTAACACACTAGCGCTCACACCTGAACCGGGAGAAGAAAACAGTTTGAGCAATGACAGTAAATAATTTGAGCTCTCAGAGATTTGAAGATAGAGATCGAATTGTGAGGGTGACGTTTTGTGGGTCCTTGTTTCTCTGAGAAAAAGATATTCCGGGAACGCACTGAAAGCCACATCCCATTGATTTAGGGACCAGTTTTGGCCAGGCCTTCTTGTGATTTCCTCACGGGTGTGCTCTGAGTATTAGTGCAGTGTGGTATGTTTGTCATTTTAGGTAAATGGTGCTCTGTGGATACTCAGTCATGTTATTGTGTAGCCTTAATCATGATTTGAACCAGTGCCTGCCTTTTTAAATGACGGAACAATAGAGTCCTTCATGATAAGGGCATAAGTTGATAACTTACTAATAGTTTCTTCCAGGGGTTGTGGTCACATCCTAGTCATGGGCTGATGTCAGTTTCCTTCTTGATCCCTTATGTTGGGATTTGGGTGACAGTTTTTTTCTTCGAAGGAGCACACAGCAGTGTGTGGATACCTGCATTCTTAAAGGACGGATGGAAGATAGAGTGGTTTTTTGTTTGTTTGTTTGTTTAACCTACTGTTTTTCTAAGGTGCTAGTCTCTCTTTCTCTTTCTTTTTGCTACTCCATGAGCTCTTGTCCTGCCTTATGGAGATCAGCTTTGTCTAGAAAGGGAATGTAATTCACAAGGGGTTAAAAGCCTTTCAGAATTTTTCTTTGGCTGCTGAAGTCTTTACTTTTGGTTACATTACCTTATGAGTTTTATGCAGTAGGCTCTTAATTCTGTTACAAAATGTGAGCTTATAAAATGCTTTGTGTTTCTCATGTGACCTGTTCTCATGTGACCTACTTGGAGAACATCTTAGTCCTCTGCAGCTTCTGAACTGTGGGCACTGACATTTCGAGAGGGAAGAGGAGTTTTTTAAAAATTCTGTTTAAAAAAATTCTGGAGGCCAAATCCTGAATATGAATGTTCTACTATGCCACTGAATTATGGTTCTAAAGGGAAGCTGTAAGAAGACCCTTAAGGAGTGGAACAAGACTGTTATTTAATTGCACAACTAAAAACTTTGCTGCCAGAAGAGGCAGCTCCGTTCCTTTGACACCAGTGTTGGACTGCTAACTGCTGCATCTCATTGATTTTTTGTTTTTTGTAGGAGGGTATGTGCTGTTGGGCCATGTACACAGACATTGTAACTCTTGTATCTTTACTACAGTTAATAAACTTCCTTGCATCTTCTGGCTACCTTTTGATGTATATGTATTTACATATAAGATGGGAGTTGTCATGTGAAAGAGCGAGGGGATTGTGGTTTTCAGCATCACCCAACTAGTCACGTCTGAGCTGTACCCCAGCAAGAACCTGCGTAGATTTGGCGGTATGCTGGAGCCAGCACACACGTAGAGATAGCTAATTACAGGTTGAGTATCCCTAATCTGAAAATCCAAACTCTGAAATGCTCTGAAATCCCCTGAAATCCCAAACTTTTCCAGTGACAGCATGACACTGAAAGGAATAGCTCATTGGAGCATTTCAGAGTTTGGATTTTCAGATTAGGAATACTGAACTGTTATGTATTCTGCAAATATTCCAAAATCTGAAAACATCTGAAATCCAAAACACTTCTCTTCTGAAGCATTTTGGATAAGGGATACTCAACCTGTATTAAATTTTTAGGCGTTTCGCAAGCTAGTTGTTAAACTGTTAATAGCTCGAAATAGGCCATGAAGGGAATATTTACATGGAAATTGCTGGTTTGCCAGCATGCCACTTCTCAAGGACAATGCAGTATAGTTCTTGAGAACAGCAAACATTGAACAGCTTTTCAAATGATACAGGCAAGTTCCATACGACTAGTCTGTCCATGCCATGAGTTCTTATATAGGATGTCCAAGTCACCCAAGGGTTTCTCTAGGGGGAATAAGTTGCTGGATGTATTCTGGAAATGCTGATGTCACACAGTCAGAGGAAATCTACACGTCTAGTGATGAGTTGGAGGACGGGGCAGGCGTCTTTGGAAGCAGGGACTGGGTGGTTCCCTGGCTATATTGTACCTCTGCATTGAGAGAAAAAATAAGAGAGTTTCCCATATCTTAAACACAGAGCCAAATGTTTTGTGTTAATCTTGAATTTATTGTATTTTGTTGGCATGATGCTGACTTCTTTCTCAGCAAATGTTTGCCTGATGCCATTCAAGCTCCTACCCTCAGAGAGCTTGCAATCTAGAAGGGGCGATGGTACCTGCAGAGGTCTGGAGTGTGAGGCTGGCCCCAGTAAGTTGACTTTGTTACCTCTTTTTAGAATGAAAGTATAAATCAAATTGGGTAACAGGGCCAGACCACTGAAACGAGAACCTTGATTTCGAGGTTCCTGTTTGCATCTCTGCAGCCACCTCAGAAGGCACGCATTCCGTTTGCTCTGAGCCTGACCCAGCGTGCTGGCAGAAGTCTCTTCAGCTGGGCTTGGGAACTGCAGCTGTGGAAGATTTCAGCGCATTGCTCCTCCTGGGCGCCCTTCATCGTGGGTAAGTAATTGCTTTTATTTCTTAAGCCATTAGTTGGACTTTCCTCACTCAGAAGAAGGCTGGTGCTGAAGGCTGGGTCTCACTCAGAGGAAGGCTGCTTTCATTGGCAATCCTTTAGGATTGTGAGGGCACAGTCTCTGCAGGGGGACTGTCACAAGGTGGTCTAGTGGGTGCAGTTTTAGTTTCTGTAGAGTAACTTATGGTAAAGAAAGAGAGAAAAGAGGAGCCAGGTTTGCTCATAATAAGAGTACGTGATGACAGGATGATGAGGCTTTAGCTTTTAAGTCTACTGCGGCTTTTGGTAGAGTGGCGACTGGCTGTTCTTGAGCTCATGGCAGAACCTCTTTCTTCATTGTGTTTCTTTTTTATTTTTAGAGGAGATTATTTTTAAATAAGTTTTACTGTATATATTTAAGGTATAAAACATGATGTTACGGGTACATATAGATAGTAAAAAGCAGATTGACATATCCATCACTCACATAGTTGCTCCGCTGTTTTCCTTCTCCCCATTCTAGACCAGCCAATATTTAACGTTTAGAAGCCAGGAACTTAAATCTCCCAAGAGAACTAGGCTATTGTCCATACTTGTTACACCTTGACAATAGCCCTGACCTCAGGAAAGACGATTCAGGGGTGGGGAACCTTCAGCCTTGGGGCCACATGTGGCCTTTTGCATCCTTGAGTGTGGACTTTTGACTGAATCCAAATTTTGCAGAGCAAATCTTTCTAATAAAGGATTCCCCTACATTATTTTTTAATTTAATCGATACATTAATTGTACATATTTATGGGGTACATAGTGATGCTTCATCACATGCAATGTGTACTGATCAAATCACGGTTATTAGCATATCCACCATCTCAAACATTTATCATTTCTTTGTTTCGGAAATATCCAATATCCTTCTTCTAGCTACCTCCTATCTAACTGTAATTTTGTACCTTTTAACAATTCTCTCTACCCTCAACACACAGCCTCTAGTATCCTACGTTGTATTTTTTTACTTCTGGGAGATAAACTTTTTTTAGCTTTCACATATGAGTGAGACATACAGTGTTTAACTTTTTGTTCGTGGCTTATTTCACTTAGCAGAATTTCCTCTAGTTCCATCCACATTGCCACGAATGGCAGGATATCATTCTTTTTTAGTGGCTGAATAGTATTCCGTTGTATGTGTGTGTATATATATACCACATTTTCTTTATCCAGTCTTTTTTTGGTGGACACTTGGGTTGATTCCATATCTTGGCTATTACGAATAGTGCTGCAATAAACATGGGGGTGCAGAGGTCTCTTTGCTATACTGATTTTCTTTCCTTTGGATAAACGTCAAGTAATGAGATTGCTGGATCGTATGGTGCTTTTACTTGTAGTTTTTCAAGGAATCTCCATATTGTTCTCCATAGTGGCCGTACTAGTTTACATTCCCACCAACAGTGTATAAGAGTTCCCTTTTCTCTGCATCTTCACCAGCATTTGTTACTTTTATCTGTTTGATCATACCCATCCTAATTTGGGTGAGATGATAGCTCATTGTGGTTTTGACTTGCATTTCCCTGATTAGTGATATTGAGCATTTCTTCATATATTTTTGGCCATTTGTATGTGTTCTTTTGAGAAATGTCTGTTCAGGTCATTTGCCCATTTTAAATCCCCTACACTATTAATTATAGGAAAGGGGATCCTGATAGTTACAACCTCCCAGAAGTGATAGAAGATATTTGCCAGGAGTTATATTATGAAAGAGCCATGAGCTCACATCAAAACATTTGGCCAACATAGGAGATTATTTACTATGCAGTATCATCTCAAGAACATCTGCTGAGGAGATAAATCAGCATCTGGAAAAAGAAGGAAGCAGGATAGAAATTGAGAATTTAAATGATGTCTATTTTCAAGGTGCTTACGGTCCTTCTGAATGCTTTTGTTGGATTTTTAAAAACAGAGATTCGTTTTATTTATATGTATGAAATCACAATTTTATTAATCAGATATATATGTACATATAAAGTTCAGAATTTGTGTGTGTCTATGTCTGTGTGTATAGATATATAGATAGGAATTTCCAAATATTTGCCAACTAACTAGAAAATTTAAACTTGACTAGTGTTCTTGGTAAATGTCCCAGGTATTATGAACTCAACTGACAAGTAGTTGCTGAGCACTTTCTGTACCTTACACCACGCTGGCCCTGGAGAGGTGGTGGCCCCATAGGCACCCACCCCTCTTGGCCTCCTGGAGCTTATAGTCTTGGGGGTGGGGGTGGGGAGAAGGACCTTAATCAAATGAGCACACAAATAAATAGATAATTAGAAGTTGTGACAAATGGCCTAAAGGAAAGGAAAACAGTGCTATTAAGACATGTGGCTAGGGGATCTGACCTGGGATGAATGGTTAAGGAGAGGTTTCCTGAGGACGTGACATTTAACTTGAGATCTGAATGATCAGTAGGAGTCAACTGGGCGAAGGCATGAGCAACGGGGATTGGAAGAACGTTCAGTCAGGGGAAGCAGATTTATCTTGTTTTGACAAACAAAGTTCAGAGAAGCTTTGCTCTAAAATATTGATTACTTTCACAAACATGGAGAAACAGGATAGTATGGCAAAGACCCAGGCTCGGATCCAGAATGTCTGGGTCTAAATCCAGGCTCTGCCACTTGCTGTGTGTTCTTAGGCAAGTCACTTTGCCAATCCATGCCTCAGTTTCCTCTTCTGTAAAACCTCACAGGGTTATTGTGAGGATTAAATGAGTTAATGTGTAAAGCACTCAGATAGTGCCTGGCATGTGAACACCTCTGGTTTATCACGTATCAACTGCTGATTTTCTATTGTGCTGCTTTATTAAGTAGGGGGAAAAAACAGTCTGATCCTTTAATGTTAAAAATGAGGCCCAGAGAGGTTGAGTGATTTTCCCAAAGATCAAAGAGTTAGTTAATGAAAGATCGGAGCCCGGAAGTGAATTTTTTTATAACTCCCATTCAGTGCTTTTTTTGCTAAAATCATTGTTTCTCTCTCTTCATTCACAGAGTTCTAATGGTGCATTTGACTAGTTAGGGCTGCAAATGGGTACTTTCTATTCATCAGATTGCATGTTTCTTAGAATTTGTTTGAAGATGGTTTGGGTGTGGCTCTGAGCAACTCTGGTTTGGTGACGAGATTCAGAATATTCTAAGAGTTGCTGGTTTCCTCTTCGAATGGAAGGCGGAGTTGCAGGATGCCTTTAAGTTGATTTTAATGTAATGGTCACAGTTAGCAGCTATGAGCATTCATCCAGTATGTGCCAGGCACTTCATAGGTGCTATAGCAGAGGAACGGGATGCAAATGTAAACAAGACACATCTAGTGCTGCCCTTGAGTGCGTGCAGACTTGAGCAGGGGCTGGTGGCAGACATGTAAGTCAGTGGTTACCCCTCCATGCAGGTGGCGAGCTGCTGGGGGAAGTGCCCCAGTGCTACGTGCCATTTGGGGGCAGAGAAGGGAGCACAACCAACTCCCGATTAGGCATTATTATCCCCATGTTATAGGCGAGGAAACTGAGGCCAGCAAGCGCAACTGACCTCTTTGCGTAAGTGGGAACTGTTTGACCCTAATTTCCAGGTGGAAGATTTTGTTGATTTGAACACAGGTAAGGAATCTCTTAGGTGATCAATTTTTACAAATTCAAATGGCCACTATATGTACCAGATGTCCCAATAGAGCCAGGTGGGGTACCTTGATGTTAATGCAATAAAGAGACCTTTCCTCTTAGCAGATTCTGAGGAATTCCTCCAGTGGCAGGGTGGCTAGGGGTACAGGGATCATGGCTGAGAGCAGCACAGTAGTAGATAGGAACCTAAGACTGGTTAAATTGTAACTCCCTACAGCGAGGGTTCTTCTGTTGGGCTAAGAAAGTGTGGGGCCATTGTGTAGATCAGTGAATCCCTCTCCAGGAGCCAGCGAATGCAATGAAATTAATACCACAGAGATAATATAGACCTTAAAAAAATACCTTTGCCCCCACACAGCCAAATTCTCATTCTACCCATGCTGCCCTTCCCTAAAAAAGTTAAAAACAAAACAAAATAAAACCAAAAGTTCACTATGGACCTTTCATGTGGCTTTCTGTGTCATGGAGCTTGGTTAATACCTTAACTGAGTTTAAAAATCTCCGCTTATCGGCTGGGCATGGTGGCTCACACCTGTAATCCTAGCACTCTGGGAGGCCGAGGCAGGAGGATCCTTTGAGGTCAGGAGTTAGAGACCAGCCTGAGCAAAAGTAAGACCCAGTCTCGACTAAAAATAGAAAAATTAGCCCGGTCTGTAGTCCCAGCTACTTGGGAGGCTGAGGCAGGAGGATCGCTTGAGCCCAGGAGTTTGAGGTTGCAGTGGCCTATGATAATGCCACTATACTCTACCCAGTGCACAGAGTGAGACTCTATCTCAAAAAATAAAATAAAAACAAAAATTTCCCCTTATTTGTTGTATCTCCTTTCCCACATGGCCTGAACATTCTTTATATGTTTAAAAGTAGTAATTCTAATTTAGTTGGAGAGATGGGTGAAAATTTCAGGCTAGGTATCCATGATTTTTTGTTTGTGTGAAATGTGCAGGTTGTGGAGAGTCTAGGGTTGTCATCTCAAGGGCGTCCTGTAATCATTTGCTTTTTTTCTCTTGAAAAGCAGTTTTCATCTAATCTTCCCTTATGGCCAATCTAAAGCAGCCCCCAAGTGACTTTCCAAACACCACTGTTTTGTTTCCTCATAACACTTTCTGACATCTAGCATTTTCATATTCATTCATTCGTTTGCTTTTTCCCCATCTGCCCCTACATGTGAACTGTAAGCGAGCCAGGACCTTGTCTTTCTTGTTCAGGGCTGCATCCTAGTACTCAGACAGAGCCTGGCCCACATGGGCACTCATTGTTGGTTTGTTAAATTAATAAACTCATCTTGACATGATTTTCTGATTTTTTTTTTCTTTTTAACTTAAGATTGAAAAGTTGAGAGCAGCATGTTTTGCCCACTGAAACTCACCCTGATTCCAGTGTTACTGGGTAAGTAGAAGCCAAGGGACCGAGGGGGGTATTTGATTTCTTGTAAGTCTTGTGTGTTTTTAAAAGCCAATTTTACATATTTTCAATTCCCCTGGGTTTGTTGAAAATGGAAACCCTAACGTGGAACTTCATAGTTTTGCTGAAATAGCTATTTTAGAAGCCAGTTAACATACATGTTCTTGGAAAGCTGAATCTTCCTCTGTTTCTACTGGAAATAAAGTGTTTTTGGGTCCTTATCAGGTATTCTAGGACCCTCTTCTATGACACAAAGGAAGTTTCTCTATGGCATTCCTGCACTTTAAATTGCTGTCTTTAAAACCACAGCTGGTTTCAGATCAGGAACTGAAATTACCAAAGAACAAAAGAGAGGTCCAGAGCCCCTTTCATTGTTTTTAGGCTGCAGTCACGTGGGCCTTCTTGCGGTTCCTCAAACGCACTGAGCTCTTTCCCAATTTGCGATGGTTTGCTTGGAAACTTCCTTCCGACTCCTCACCCCAGCAAGCCTGCCCACAGCTTCCTTATCCTTCGGTTTCCCCGCATGCTCACTTCCTCCTGGGGAGCCTCTCCTGGCTGCCGGCTTAGACCAGGTTGGAGTCTCCTGTTCATACCTTACCTGAGGGTTCAGGGCCACTTGCTACTGTTCATCATCTCCACTTCTTCCTAACTTTTTCATCCTTTCCCCCGTGTGTCTTTCTCTTTATTCCATGGATATAGCTCTGTGGAGAGAAGAAATTCGTAGGCGCTTTGCTCATAGCCTTTTATTTTTCTTCTTTATTATTATTTTTTGGACTGTGGATGGTGACCTAAGCACTGACTCAGCAAAGTACACAAAAGGGTTGCCTTTGCTCCAATTCCAGGAGCAAAACACACACACACACACACACACACACACAAATGGTACGTATTGGAGAACTTTTCCCGCAGAAGCAGGGGAATGATGATCTCAGAGGGTATTTAGACATTTTCCCAGAGGTCTGGGAAGCAGCTTGCAGGGTTTTGCAAGCTCTTTTTTATGCAGAGAGCTAGCCCACCTCTGTCTACAGCGTAGTGGCACTGGGGGTTTTGTACTTCTTTGTGGAGAGGTTTTCCTTTTCTGTAGGAAGTCTCATTTTCTTCATCCCTATCTCTGCTGAGATTGCCCTTCGGACGTCAGGTTCTTTTTGCTGTGGTTGCTACTGTTGCTTTCTGGCCTTCCTCCATTTAATTCTACATACAGTGTTCTTCACATTAAATTTTCTTCGTATACTTTTAACTACTTTCACTCACTTCTTCCTCATGGAAAATTCCAAAGAGTTGTTGGAGCTAATTTTGATTTCTTTGAAAATAATTGCCTCCAAAGGCTTTAGAGTTCATGTTTTCTTTTGCGTCCTCCCTGCTGGGTGAGCCTGCTGTTGGGCAGGAAGTGAACTTGCTTCTCTCAGGGAAACAGCTTGGATGAAAATTTGGGCACATTTTCTGTTCATTCCCAAATGCCTTCCCTTGGCTCTTCTTTGATATGAGCTGGGCAGCATCTAAATGTGTCTTTCTTGATTTTGTTGTTTCTTTGCATAAAAACAGACATGTAATGGTTTGCTCTTTTAGTGACCTCTTGAAATTGCTTGGGCAACGTGCAGATAAGGACGGAGGTCCGTGTGTGAGCTGCCCTGAGGCTGGAAAGCTGCGACTGTTGGCAAAGCTAGAGGGGGACGAGGCGAGGAGAGGGCCAACATACAGGAAATTCAGGGAGAAAGCTGTGCTTGCATTGGCCTAATAATTACAGGGAACTGCAGTGCAGCCAGAAGCAGCCAGCAAATGCAGAGATAAGCTTTTTAAAAATTTTTTATTTCTTTTTTTTAAATTTCAGAATATTATGGGGCTACAAACATTTGGTTATATATATTGCCTTTGCAAGCTTTCGTAAAGGAGCTAATGAAAGGAAAAGGAGGAAGTAAACAAAAGGTACCATGAATTGGCTTTTCAAATAGGGAACCAGTGGGAAAATTAAGAGCAAGATACACCTCATTTCCTGTTTATGGTGAGTGGATGTGGGTGTCTAAATTGATGACCAGAAAGGAGGGACTTCAGGGTTTCCCTTCTTTCTTTAGAAAAGTTGGGACGAGGAATTCTGGAAAAACGGAAGGGTTTGGTTAGGAGAAGGGAGCCAGACAGCATTTATTGCAGGATAAAGATTGCAGAACCCTTCTGACTTGAGCCAAATAGGTAACTAGAGGATGTTTCTCTTAGCCTGGGGGATGTCATGTTGGTTTGAGTGAGTGGCCTCTGGGTACTTTGTCTATGTTGGATTCTTGAGGGAAGGGGGTGTTTAGTACTTGGTGATTGATTTTTGTTGTTGAGGGTATCTGTCTAAATGATATGTCTTTTTGGCTTTGACTTCTGTAGATTATTCCTTGGGCCTGTGAACTACAATAAAATCTTAAGGCTCCCCCCCACCTTCTGACTGAATGGACCCCCTCTTGGCCAAGGAGATAGCCTAAAACTAAATTGCCTGCCACACAAGAAGGGAGGTCAGACATGCCGCATCATACCCCGCTCCCTTCTTGGAGATATCCTTTGTAACCTATTAACAGGCTTAAGGGTATGCAAGACAAACCTGCAGGTCCTCAATTTACGCACCAAATATATGCCCGGTGGCTTGTCTCTGATTAACCAAGCTGCTTATCTTAAAACACTCCAAGCCTTTAGATGAAGCTTCTTATCTTCAACCCATTACAAGTCAAAGAATCTTTAAACCTGTCTATAAACTGTAAGTCCCCCCCTAAGAGATTGCCCATCTTTTTGGGCCAAAATATGTATGCCTTCCACATATTTATGACTTTACCTGTAATTCCCGTCTCCCTAAAATGTATAAAACCAGACTGTAAGCAAACCACAGTGAGTCCACTTGCTCAAAGCTTCTTGGGTGTGGCTCCGGGTTATGGTCCTTAAGTTTGGCTCAGAATAAATCTCTTTAAAATTATTTTACAGAGTTTGGCTTCTTTTCCATTGACAGGCCTGCATGACTTGACTGTTTCCGCCTCTGAGCTAACAGTCCACGTGGGTGAGTCGGCTCTGATGGGATGTGTTTTGCAGAGCACAGAAGAGAAACGCGTGATCAAGGTAGACTGGATGCTCTCATCGGGAGAGCCTCCCAAGGTAACAAGGAGGAAACATCGCTGTGCAGTAGAAGCCCCTGGCCTATGGTGTCAGGACGGTGGAGAGAGAGAGAACCAGGCATCAGGTGCCATGGGGAGGGTGGTGTTGCAAGAGTCTTGGCTTTGGAGCTTGTCAGAACCAGGCCTCCTCCTGGCTCAGCCACTTGGCTGCCTAATCAGCCAGGCAAGTTACTCAACCTTGCTGAGCTTCAGCTTCCTGATTTGCGAAGAGAAAGGTAATAGTAACGATGATGATGCTTCACTTTCAGGAAGCTGGGGACCTAGGGACATGTACATGAAGTTCCCTTAGTTTCCTTCCTCTATCTCCTCAAGGCTTCTTGGCTCCTTCCTTCTATCTCCTGCCCTTTCTAGAGTAGCACAGGTGAGTGAGGCGAGTGATTCCCAGGGTCTAGACGGAAGAGCTCTCACCTAGGCATAAGAACAATGTCACAATTATCTATTTTTGGGTGGGGAGGAGGACGGGTTTTTCCAGCATTCCACTGCCCCATGTATGTGCTGGAGAATCATCGTTTTCTCCTTTGTGGCTGCTTGAATTGTCAGGATTAGCAGATGCCGCGTGGCCGGGGGGAGGTTATTTCATAGAGCTCTTTGGAGTAGGAAACAACGTATTCAGCCTCATCAGAGATCCTGTGATGATACATGTTTGTCAGGATCATTGTGAAATATGGCACAAGCACTTTGTTACTAACAATAAATTTGTGACATTTGCAAATGAAATATTGTTTTTGTAGTTTAGAGCATATTCCACGTGATCCCTATAATGCTATTCTCACCAAATTTTTATTGCTATTTATTATTATAAGGGGAATAGACCCATGGTACAAGTAGAAATAAGAATTCCCCAGGACTCCACCTCCCAGCCTGGAACCATTTCCTGTTGATGACTCCTTCTTTCCTGTTAATGATACGCTGCCAGCAGGCCACAGGCCATGCCAGGGGTAGATCAAGCATTTGAATGCCATCTGAGCTGGGGCCATGGCAGAAAACAGGCTGAAAATGAGAGAGGGTTTTCAAAGGCTATGAGTTTGAAAACCCAGAGTGATCTTCAGAGTGGGTATTCCATTTAACCTTAAAGTGTAAGAAATAAAAATGTGTGGACTGTATTTCTGCATTCGTCTTTGTAGAAAATGAGTCACAGACCTTGTGCCAATGAAAATATTGCCTGGTACATTATTGTTATTAACTGAGTACTGAGTATTTTTGATGATGATGATGATGATAACTATGCTGCCTCCACAAAACAGGGTCTTTTGCATCCGGACTCCTAGGTCTGGCACCTCTTTTGATTTTCTCCAATGTCGTGTTGCCCTCCAGGATGAATATGTGCTATACTATTATGCCAACTTTAGCGTCCCTGTGGGGCGCTTCCAGAACCGTACGAGGTTGGTGGGTGACATCTCGCACCATGATGGTTCTCTCCTGCTCCAAGATGTGCAAGAGGCTGACCAAGGAACCTATACCTGTGAAATCCGCGTCGAAAGGGAGAGCTCGGTGTTCAAGAAAGCAGTGGCGTTGCACGTGCTACCAGAGGAGCCCAAAGGTACGGGGATGCTTCCTTAGACGGGGGCCGAGGGGCAAGAGATTTGATGCGCAGGAGCAAGGGGGCTGATTTTGTTAAGCACATGCCAGCCCTTGGACTAAGTACTTACCACAAAGTGAGTCTTCAATAAATGACAATAATTATTTTATTAAATAAAAAGAATAATCATTATTTCATTATTACTTTAAACATATTTCCTCTTCACGAAAGCCCTGTGCTGTGAAGGACGCATTGTTCTTTCCATTTTACAGATGAGGTAATTGAGGCTTGGAGAGGTTAAGTGACTTGCTTAAGGACACATATTTATTAAATGGCATGACCAGTACTGGAAGCCTGGCTCCTCTGACGACAAAGTCCATGTTCTTTTTACTATACCCTGATACTCCCATCAGTTGTTCACACTGACGCCGCATCTGTGTTTTATGCCATGTACCTGTGTTAGGTGTTCTGAGGGTTATGAAAGAAATGAGCAGATCTTTCTAACTTCTTTGCACCTCCTTTTCCCATTTGTGAAAGGAGGGCATGACGTTGTAAGATGGGTGATTTTAGGATTGTGCTCTGCACAATCTTTAAGCTCCAAGGAACCTCAGGGGACACAAAGGGTAGGGCAGGGTGGATAGAAGACTCAGATAGGACCCCACGCTCCCACCTCCATTGCATCCAGAGTCCTTTTCCTTCTTCCTGTTTAATTCATTGGGCTGTCAGGTAAGATTTTGTTTGAAGAAAGGATTCATGCTGCTTTAAAACAGTTTAAAAGTGAGTGTATGAGCTGTGGTGGCCCAAGTCATGGCAGGGCAGGATAGGCCCAAGTTCTTTGCCCTCATTGAGTATTAGTTGAAGGGAATGCAGCTGAGACTGTAATCAAAGGGGTGTGATGCTTCCAGAAAAATCTCAAGGAAAAGTATTACAAGCAACAGTAGGAACTGTTGGATCAGGCTCTAAAGGAAAAGGTGGAGAGATTCAACCAGTTAGCGTGGAAGTTGGAGATAAAATTCTTCTCCTAGAATCCAGACTATGGAGGTACCAAAGTAGTTCTAGATGACAGTGATCATTTCTTGTTTAGAGATGGCGACATTCTTGGGAAGTTTGTAGACTGAAATACATCAGTATTGAAATGGCCTCACGTGAAGCCGTCCATTCCACTGAAGTTATGAAATTTTTCATCATGTAAATAATTTCCATGTCTCTCTTTTATAATCAACTAGTGACATCCAAATTAATGACATCCAGTGTCTCTAAAATTTAATTTTGCTGTATTGATATAAACATTTATAATAAAAATATTATAACTGAAAAAAAAGTTTACAAGCCACAGAACTAGATGCTTTCTTCCTCCCCCCTCCCCCCAGATGGAGTCTCACTCTGTTGCCTGGGCTAGAGCGCTATGGCATCTGCCTAGCTCACAGCAACCTCAAACTCCTGGGCTCAAGCGATCCTCCTGTCTCAGCCTCTCGAGTAGCTGGGACTATAGATGTGCACCACCATGCCCGGCTAATTTTTTCTGTTTTTAGTAGACACAGGGTCTCACTCTTTCTCAGGCTGGTCTTGAACTCCTGACCTCAAGCGATCCTCCCGCTTCAGCCTCCCAGAGTGCTAGGATTACAGGTGTGAGCCATGGCACGCCCGGCCTAGATGCATTCTTTAAGAGTGTGGAATAGAAGGAATGGTCCATGGCCTCAGCAAAGCTTGCAGTTTACTTAGGGAGCTAGAATGTGGGGCCTCCTCTTCCCAGCTGGCTTAGGGCCTCAGCCTCCCAGCTCTATTGCTGAGACCCTCCAGAGTAGCCTGACCTCCTCTTTTGTGACATTCCTCACATGCTTGCAGTTGTGTCTTCCCTGCTCGCCTGGAGCTATGTTCTTTGTCCCCTGGCCAGCCCTGGCCCTAGTGCCTGGCACAGAGTATGCAATCAATAAACATTTGTCTAATGAATGAAATTCTTGAATTATCATCCTTCACTTGAATCTGATTTCTAAAAAATGAATTGTAGAGGGTGGCCTTGGCCCCTCTCTGAATTTTTCCTGCTTTTTTTTGTTGCCATTTTTCTCTTAATTCCAAAGCTGTAGGTTCTCCAAGAAGAGGAATCAAATCAGATGCCTTTGTTTTTCCCAGGGAGTGTCTTTATGCTTCCTTTTTTCTGCCTTTGTTCGTGCCTGAACACCTGCCTTTTTTTTTTTTTTTTTTTTTTTTTTTGAGACAGTGTCTCACTCTGTTGCCCGGGCTAGAGTGCTATGGCATCAGGCTAGCTCACAGCAACCTCAAACTCCTGGGCTCAAGCAATCCTTCTGCCTCAGCCTCCCGAGTAGCTGGGACTACAGGCATGCGCCACCACGCCCAGCTAATTTTTTCTATATATTTTTAGTTGGCCAATTAATTTCTTTCTATTTTTTAGTAGAGATGGGGTCTTGCTCTTGCTCAGGCTGATTTTGAACTCCCGACCTCGAGCGATCCTCCCGCCTCGGCCTCCCAGAGTGCTAGGATTATAGACGTGAGCCACTGCGCCTGGCCCTGAACACCTGTCTTTACAAGCATAGCCTTTTCTTGCTTAGAAGTGACACAGAAGAAACCAAAAGGAACCACTTTTAAGGGTGGAAGAATTCATGGAAACAGTCTAGAACAATGTTAGGTATAATTAGACATTTCCTCAGTAGCTAGTAAGCAATCTGTATTTATTTTTTTCTTCCAGCCAGAATGGGAGTAGATCCTACCCCTGACAATTCTGCCACGTGGCCCAGCGCAACGTTGTTCAACCTACTTTATGTAGGTAGTCTCCATCATGTGGAAACTCCATTTTTGCAGTCATCTATAATTTTCTCTACAAAGTTTACCCTTCAGTGTATAATTCTCCTGTGATTCTACTATTTTAATTCCTTTTTATTAGTTCTTATTTTAAATACCATAGATAAAAATAATAATAATATTAACATCCTGTAATTTGCTCTGGAATCAGCCATCCTTCTGCTTATGTGATATGGCACATTGTAGTGAGTGAGAAAACTCAGGCTTTGTTTTCAGTCAGGCCTGGGTTTGAGTGCTGGCTCTACCTTTTACTGGCCACGTTGCTTTGGGCTCTTTCACTTTCTTTTTCTGTAAAACGGGAGAGTAGTAGTGCCTACCTCAAAATATTGTGATGACTAACTGATACACTGTGGGTAAGGTGTCTAGCACGTGCCTGGTGCCTTGAAAGCACTCAGAATGTTCAGTTATTATTGCATTTTAAAAATAGAGTTTAGTCCTTAACGTGCTGGTAGATTTAGAGGGAGTTTCTTTCCTTCCTTGTATTCTTTGGAGTAAATTTTTATTACTTTTAAAATAATTCCCTTCATAGAGTTTAGAGTTCATAATATTTTCTTTTGCTTTCCTCCCACTTTGCATCTTTCCTGCTGGGCAGGAAGTTAATGTTCTCCCAGGGAAACAGATTGGGTGAAAGGCCGGCTTATGTACTCAGTTCCCTCATGAGCTTTCCTGCATGCTCTTTTGAAGGCACTCTGTCTAGTTAAGACCTAGGCTTGTGTATCCCTATACACCATCCTGCCTTTCATCTCTTAATCAACTTTAGGGTTTTGTGCAGAGCATTACTGAGAAATCAGAAACCTCTTTCTACTTCTTTTCGTTTTCAGGGACCTCTGAGTTATGCATTAGATACATGATGATGGGTCAGCTGCTTATACAGATCGGCAGAGGGAGAGGCTAGGAGTTGGAAAGCCAGAAGCAAGCAAAGGGGTCACGTGGGGAGGGTGCAGCAAGAGAGGGCAGGATTGGAACAGAAAGAAAAGTCAGGAGAGAGCTGTCTACTGTCTTGACCGAATTAGCAAGGAGTCCTATGACCTGTACTGAAGCCAGAAGTCTTAAGCAAGTCCTAAGACAACTTGTAAAAGGAATAAAAAAAAGTCCAAGAAAGTTACCCATGATTCATTTTTTTCAGTTAGGAGAATTGGTGGGTTATATATAAGAATGAGAGTTTTATAACTTCCCACTTCCTGTGTATGCTAAGCAGATATGGGTATCTAAATTGATGAACAGAAAGCAGGGGTTTGAGATTTTTCATACTTCCTTTTGGTACAAACATGATGTGGAATTGGGGTTCATGGGAGGAATTCTGGAGAAGAGGAAAGAGGAGGGAATTAAAGGGGAGCAGTAAATGTTCATTGCAGTATGAAGACCGCAGAAACCCTCAGGCTTGGCATGTGTGGGCATTTCGAGGGTAATCTGGACCCTTGGGGATGATGCCATGTTGGTTTGAGTGAGGAGCCTCTGAGTGCTTTGTCCGCATGGACTCATCTGGATCATCTACCGAGGGAATGTGTGCAGTGTCTGGTGGCAATGGTGATTTTTGCTGCTGAGGGTCTTTGTCTAAATAGTATCTTTTATAGAAATTCTTTGACTTCTCTAGATTGTACCTTGGGTCTGACCTGATTTTCTCTTTTATCCTCAGAGTTCATGGTCCATGTGGGTGATTCGATTCCGATGGGATGTGTTTTCCAGAGCACAGACGAGAAACAAGTGACCAAGGTAGACTGGGTGTTCTCATCGGGAGAGCCTGCTAAGGTAACGAGGAGGAAACATCACTGTGTCGTCGAAGCCCTTGGCTGGTGGTGTCAGGACAGTTGGGAGGAAGAATCAGACATCAGGTGCCATGAGGAGGTATTGCAAGGGCCTGGGCTTTGGAGCTTGTCAGAACTCGGTTTTCTCCTAGCTCAGCCACTTAGTTGGGCAACTTCAGCTTCCTGATTAGAAAGATGACTCTAATAAAGACGGTGATGATGATACTTAACTTTTAGATACTGATATGAGATTGTACATGTAAAACATTTTGTTCATGACTTGGCCACTGCCTTTTAGTTTCCTTTTTTTTCCCTTTTCTCTTTATAGAGTCCATGGGAGAATGAGAGGAATGATTTTTGTGGCCTAGCCAGGATAGCAATGAGCGAGGCATAAGAATTCCTATACGCTATCCAAGTGGGTCAGAAAGGGTGGCATGATGGTGGAGTCTGGGGAATCATATGCAGTTCCAAGTTCACCCCTAAGAGCTTGTCATGCATTTAAATGTCAGCCATCAAGTGATTCACAGCAGAAAATAGGATGAGGGTTGACATTTTGAGGTTTTGAATTTGAATCATAGGAGACGAAAGGTTAGGGGCCAGATCTCTCCATTTGGGTTTGCGTCTGCATCCGCAGTACTTTACCTTAAAAGCTGTTTTATTTATTTTTTATTTCTTTTTAGAGATGTGGCCTTGTTATGTTGCCCAGGTTGGCCTTGAACTCCTGGGCTCGACTGATTCTCTTGCCTCAGCTTCCCCAGTAGCTGGGATTGCAGGTGCGTGCTGCTGCCACTGCACCTAGCTAAAGCTTTTTTTTTTTTTAATCTGCATACCTTTATAAAAATTCCAATACTCATTCATTTAACAAGTATTTTTTTAAGCATCAATGATATGAATGACTACTCAAAGCCCCTGTCCTGATAGGGGACTTACAATCAAAACGGAGGGAGATACACAGTAAAATAATAAAGAAATAAACACATAATACATCAGGTAATAGTCAGAGCTGTGGAGAACAACAAGCAGGGCTTTGTGGTTGTTATTTTATATAGGTGGTCAGGGAGGCCTCGCTGAGAAGGTGACACCGATCAGAGGTGTGAAGGGAGTTAGGGGGTGAACCTGTGTATGTCTGGGGGGAAGAGTGTTCCAGTCATAGGGATAGCAGGTGCAAAGGTCCTCAGGCCAGTATTTAAGGAGCAGCAAGGAGGTCAGCGTGGCTGGAGGGAAGTGACCCAAGTAGTGAGAAGAGAGCACGTGGAAGACACAATGGAGTCAGAGAGGAAAAGGGGCATGGGGTGGATCAGTAGGGCCTTGTACTTTTAGTAGAAATGGGGGGGGGGATTGAAGGGTTTTGAGCGAGGAGTAACATGATGTAAGTGACATCTTTTAAGGCTCATTAGCTGAGAACAGGCTGTGGCAGAGAGAAGGCAGGAGACAAATCAGGAAGCTGTTGCAGGGACCCAGGTGTGAGATGAGGCGGCTCGGTGGAGGAGGGAGAGGTGGCTGGATTTGGGACACATTTTGAAGGTAGAGGCGATAGGATCTGCTGAAGGGGTTAGATGTGAGTTGTTCAAGAGAGGGAGGAATTAAGGGTGTCTTGGCATTGCATGTACTAAAATGGGATGGACGGGAAGGAACTGGTTTGGGGGGAAAATGAGTTCAGATTCAGACATGTTTCAGGTGCCTGTGGAAATCCAATTGGAAATGTCATCAAAAGTAAAAGTGTACTTTTTTTTTTTATTAGAGAAGTGCAAAAAGTGAAAGTCCCTCATTTCCACTTTTTACTCCTCTCTCCAGATGGAACAATTGTTCATGGCTTGGTGATGTCCTTCACCAGTACACACACATGCACACACGTGTGTGTGGTGACCGTGTGTCACCTAATGCTTTCTGATAACACCTTTCCGGCCTTCACACAACAGGCCCTTGTGCATCCTGAGATCTCCCCTCTGCCCCCTCTTCCCTGCTCCCCGGCCAGTCATCACCACCGCATACCTTTTGCCTTTCCCTTCTAGGAAGAGGTAGTGTTACGCTATCACCCCAAACTCAAGATACCTGTGGGGTCCCCCCAGAACTGGGGCAACTTCCAGAACCAAGGCCGCTTCCAGAACCGTGTAAACCTGCTGGGGGACATCTCCCGCAATGATGGTTCCATCATGCTTCAAGGAGTGAAGGAGTCTGACAGGGGAACCTACACCTGCAGCATCCACCTGGGGAACCTGGTGTTCAAGAAAACTGTTGTGCTGCATGTGATTCAGGAAGAGCCTCAGCGTATGTACATTTGGTTGGGGAGAGCTGAGGGACCTTGTAGCTGGTAAGCAGGGCCGGGACTAGAGTGAGGCCAGAGACGCTCCTAGGATGCGGAACAGAAGGGGGCATCACTCAGATGCACAACCCTGAGAGTGATGCCTGCTTATATTTGGTTCCGTAGGTGCCTTTTACCCGCCTCCCTAGTTCTGGCCCTGTTGCTAGGCCAAGGCAAAGGGAGCTAATATTTAGTGAACACCAACCCTCTTCCAGACGCCACTCATTGCCAGTGTAGTCAACTGATGTAAAGGTACAGGAGCTCAGAGATGGACTGGAGTTATATCCAAAGTCATTTTACTCGGCATTAAAGGAGACGCTGTATGCTCTGTAGTGGAAGTGAAAACGATCCTGAGCTGGTGAGAGACAGCAAGGAACAGAGAGAAAATAGGAAGGTACCAGAACCAAAAATGGAGGGGTTTTCTGGCTAAAGGTTCTGTGTTCTGGAAAACAGTGTGCATCAAGGCCAGTAGTATGTAGGAGAATAAAGACTCAACTGTGTTGACGGAGAGAGGTTGATAAATGAGGGGTTAAAGTTAAACCACAACCCAGTTAGCAGTCAGGATGTGGCCTGTGGACTTTGCCTCTCGCAAAGGCCTTCAGGGGTTGGCTGTGGTTGGCTGGGGGCCAGGGAGATGGGGGTGAGGATGGAACATACCTCGGTCCCCCAGACCAGAGACTGAAGTCTGTGGAGGCACCTTCTTGTTAATAGCAGAGGGAAGCAGGACAGGTGGATTTCTTAAAGAACCGTCGTCTCTGTGTGTTCTTTACTCTCCGGAGTCTTCCCCTCACTTAATAGAGAAAATACTCCACCCACAAACATATCCACACCTCCCCCATTCCTACCTTCATCCCTTCTGCCCTTGGCTTATTTGGCCCCTGTGCTCAGGTGGCATCGTTCTCAGGAACCTCGCAACTTCATTCCTGCTACTCACTCTTGAAGCTGTCTTCCTTCCAGTCCGCTGCCCCTACCTCGGTTCTGGCTGTCTTCATCTCTGTCTTGGACTGTGGGCCTCTAACAAATCTCTGCCTTCATTCTCAGCCACCGCCCCTTGTTCTTCCTGCCATTCATCATGGCTCTTGGTGCCATCTTTCTAAATCACAAATCAGAACTTTCTGCTCCACGGCTTATAATCTTTCAATGGGTTTTCCCTTGCCTACAGAGAGAAAGCCAGACTCTTGGTTGAGATACTCAAGGTCCTTCCTAACTTGGATCCTGTTATCTCTTCAGCCTAATTCCCCACCACATCCACAGACGGACCCCTTGTGCCAGACCCACTGAACCATTTCTACTTCCTAAAAGCACCACCCGTCAGGCCTCCAGACCTGTGCGTAACATCCCCTCTGTCCTTCTCCATATTGTCTGCCAAAAAAACTGGATGTTCCCTTTAAGATTCAGGTTAAACTTTAAAACCTTTTCTGGCAAATTCTCATCTTCTGCTGCATGCAGAATTGGGCACCCTTTTCTCCATGTCCCTCTGCGCCCCATACAGACTTCTGTCATACCTATGGCAGCCTGTGGTTTTCTGTTTACATGTTTGTCTCCCTCCTCGGAGGCAGGGAGCAGGCATCATTCATCTTTGAATCCTCTGTGCCTAGGGCTGTCCGCCACGGAGGAGGTGTTTGATATGTATATTTAGAGGGAACAGAGGAGATGAGTAAAGGGTACCATATGGGCAGAAATGCCTCCGAGGCTTTAGTTGGTATCATGACTATGGGGCTGAGAGTTGTAGCACATGTTCTTTTGAATACAACCACTTGCCTATAGAAAGATCAGCAGCCTCTAAGAGATGCCTGTTATTTCTAGGTCATTTGGTAAACCAAATTTTAAAATAGAATTGTTGGTGTAAAAGGAGACTCTAGTATAGATGAAGTGCTAGCCTCTTCTCCCATCCTCCTTAATCTACATTTTGGGGTAAGCAAGGGAGTCAGACTTTTGGTTCTCAAACTAATGGAGACAGTGTCCCCACTGTCCTGATACAAGGTGGAGTCTGGCCTTCTCCCCCTGTTTCCTGACCTGGCTGTTGCCACTTGGTATAGAACTGATAGGGCTCCCAGCTCTTTTTGGGGGTATTGAGGCTCTCTTGTTGCTTTTCTCCTTTCCCAAGCATTGGTGACCCCAGCAGCCCTTGGGCCTGTATTTCTGGGCGGTGATCAAGTGGTGATCATCGTGGGGATCATCTGCGGCACCATCCTGCTGCTCCCTGTTTTGATCCTGATCGTGAAGAGAACTCATGGGAATAAGAGGTACAGGGCTGCCCTTGCCCCTTGGGTTGGGAGGCTGGGGGTGCAGGGCTGCCTTTGGTGCTAAGTGGAAGAGAGTATAGGGTCCTAACTGTGCCATCCTCACAGAAGGGGGATTCTTCAATGGAATCATCTGCAGTTATCACATTAGATGTCATTGTATAGTAACCCCACATTCTTTGCTCACCGTGCCCCTGAAAATACTTGGACGTTCCTCCAAGAACCTCATTCACTTTGGTGTTATGCAAAGATTACAAACTCCCTTACAAGTGGGGCTATATGTACAACATAATTAAGAGTATAAATCTTATGCAAGAACTATCATGGTACCATTCATTGCTTGAGAGAAAGGATGTTTGAATTATCCACATTGTATGTTTCACATAGAAGCTAAGATCTTGAGGGTTGCCAGTGGTTTTATTTAAAGCACCACATTCCAATTATGAGAGGCTATTTTTGAATGGATGCCCTCAGGTTCTAAATGAATTATTGCTGAAATGTGTTTTTAAACACCTGCATTTCATCAGTAGTTCTCTGGAGACACCCAGATGCTCTGACATGGGCACTAATATTTCACTGGCAGATCCATGTTTCTCAGTTGACCCAACATACGCTGGTAGGGCAGGTTGACTGTCTTGTTGAAATATCTCAATGGGAAAGGAAAGGAACTCCATGAAATAATGCTGACTTTTTTTTTTGAGACAGAGTCTCCCTCTGTTGCCCAGGCTAGAGTGGGTGCTGTGGCGTCAGCCTAGCTCACAGCAACCTCCAACTCCTGGGCTCAAGCCATCCTCCTGCATCAGCCTCCCAAGTAGCTGGGGCTACAGGCATGTGCCACCATACCCGGCTAATTTTTTCTATATATTTTTAGTTGGCCAATTAATTTCTTTCTATTTTTAGTAGAGACAGGGTCTCATTCTTGCTCAGGCTGGTTTTCAACTCCTGACCTTGAGCAATCCGCCCGCCTCGGCCTCCCAGAGTGCCAGGATTATAGGCGTGAGCCACCGCGCCCGGCCTAATAATGCTGACTTTTGAGTGTCCTTTCCCAGTGGATTCTACAGAAAGCACTTGTGCGTTCTAGGTTTGCACTCCCATTCCCCTGGGCTCTCTGACTGGGTTTTGAACTTGGTTGCCCTCTCTGAGGGTCTTTGCTGTGGGCACGCTGAGAGCACTGAAGGGAGAGCTGGAAAACTTGGTTCCATTATCAGCTTACTTGCCCTCTCTGGGCCTCAGTTTCCCTCAAAAGAAATGGCAGCATTTCCATATCTAGTAGGTTACTGTAAAGAAATAATCAGATGAATACACTGGGATTTGTGCATAAACATGGTCACTGCAGCATTGCTTATAATTAAAAATTGGAATCATCATCAGTGCCTGTCAGAAAGGCAGTGATTCAGTAAATCGGTGTTTCACTCAATGAAACACTGCACAACCCTGTATATAATGACATGGAAAGATAGCCAAGGGGTAATAATATAGAATATACAGTGGGATCTCATTTTTATAGAAGAGAAAATAACATAGTGCTCACTTCAGCAACATAGATACTAAATATATTTCATGTGAGTTTACTTATGCTTACATTGCGAGAGGATTGGAAGGACAATTCTAAAATACTAAGAGTGGTATTTGAGATAAAGGAGAAGGTGGATCCCATGAGGTGAGGGGTTTACTGGGAGCTTCAACTTCCAACATCTCTGTGTTACCTAAATTATTTTACAATGAGAATATACAACTCTACAATCAGAAAATATAAGGAAAAGTCCACTTTGAGACCAAAAAAATATGGTTTCTTTTCTAAGCTTTAACCCTGATTTTTCCTCCCCTCCCCTCGTCTCCTGTCTTTTCCTCTCTGTTCCTTTCCTGTTTTTTTATTAGCTTTGCCTTAGGCCAAAAGATGGCCTATGCAGAAGGTGGCATATGGACAAGAGATCAAAGGCCAAGGGCCCAGATGGGGAAGGGGCCAGACTCCCAGCTTGCGTTGGGTGTTTGTGGGGATAACTCTGCTTGGCCCCCCCTCCCCACAGGCCAGGAGCCCTTTGGACTGGGGTCCTGCTGGGCCTATGCTGCCCCCTGCTGGTTGGGCTGTATCTCCCTCATCCTCGTAAATGCTGCTCTATTCGCTCAGTTAAAATGACGTCTCCTTTTATGGACAGAAGGTTGTTAGAGCTGTAACAGAGAAGTTGAAGCTGTTTTTCAGCCTAAACTATCTCCAGAATGGCTTCTTGTTCTCCATTAGAAGAGATGCACTTCTCAGGTTTCAAGGTGAGCCAGGTAGCGCTGGCTGTAGGAGTCTGGAGAAAACAGTTCCTTTTCTGGGGCCACTCTTCACAGAGCTAGGTAGGGGTCTCAGGTAGGCACCCTTGAATAAGCAGAGCGGACTGGTTAATTCCATATGCTTTTCACGCCTTGCAGGTCAGTATATTCTACGACCTCGGCGAACAGCCTGGAGAACACAAAGAAGGCTAATCCAGAGGTAGGTGACACCTCTGCCCTCTTGCTGCTGTGCCCTGTGCCGGGGAGATGGACACACGCCCCAGCACCAAACACTAAGTAGATGCAGGCCTGGGCTGTCAGCATTCCCTGGGAACTGTGTCTTCCTCAAAGTATGTCTCAGCTCGTAGGCCAGTGCTGGGCGCAGAGCAGGGACCCAGGAAACCTTTACCGCTGATATGAGAGCCTTGAGGAGTAGAGTGGGTGGGAATGGGCGGGGCCAGACCAGCCCCAGGCAGCAGGTCCTGGTAGTGGGCTGTGGAAAGAGCACTGGACTTGGAGTCAGAAAGCTCGGCCACTTCCCTGAGCCTCACCAGCAAAATGAGGGTAAGGACAAGCACATTTGCCCAGCCTGCTTCACAGGGTTGTTGTAAGGCTCGAATAAAATGAAAATATGTGAATGCTTTGTTATCTGTGAGGCACAGTGTAAATATAACAAAGAATTATGCTGCATTCAGGAGTTAAGAAGTTAATGGTTAAGGTTAAATATTCAGGGACTTTGCTACTAGTGACTGAGAAATGGATTAATTTCCTTTAACTCCGATTCCCTTTTCTTTTTCAAATTTTTTAACACTCTTCTGTGAATATTTCTCTATCTTTTGAGCTATGCTTGCCCCAAGAGTAGGATTTTCTCCCAACATGGTGTGGGGGCCTCCAGAAGCCCAAGAATTTGTCACTGAATAATATTGCTTTCCCAAAGAGTGACAGGACCGTGAATCACAAAGTGCCACCGACCTCAGAGATGCCAGGTTCAGCGAGGGCTGGCCCCGACATGTAAACCCTCTGAGGGGGATGATGACAATTAGCTGCTGATTAATGCCATCCTGCCATAACTCTAATTAGAAGGAAAATAACCACAGAATACAAGTAATTTAGCAAGATAAGGATTTCCTGCTGCTACCTAAACACCTATCTAAACAAAAATGTTTGGCTTTTGAAGCCACCAGTTTGGTTCTTGAAATAGTGCTCTTTGCTGACAGTTAATTTTCAAGAAGACTGAAGGCTGAATTATCGTTATTGATGATAATTCTGTAGCTCTCAGTAACCCTCTGAACTTGCCAGTTTTGGTAGTTGATGCCCAGTGAATAGGAGCCTTTTCTCTGGTGTATAAGATTCACTTGATTTTTAGGAACTTTCGTACCATTTTTTCCCCTCTAGAAACACATTTATACCTCGATAACTACACGGGAGGTGACTGAGGAAGAAGACCCAAGTGGAAAATCAGAGGCCACCTACATGACCATGGTGAGGATGATTCTGGCCCCAGCTGAGCCAGGTGTCTAGAGGTGGAGGAAGGAGGTGGAAAGGACATGGCAAAGTTGTGGGTGGTGGATGTGGCCAGGCCACCTGGGGAATTGGCTAAGGGCAGAGATCTTTCCAAGTAGTAGGAAAGTCTGAGAAACTGAAGCTCTGCTGGAGAGAAGAGTACTTCTCTCAAACTTGTTGCCTTCATACCCAATCTTGAGGATTAAAGGTCATCTGCAGAGATTATTGATTTTAATGGTGAAAGAGGTGAAGAGTGGCCTTCGCCGCGGGAAGGAAGAACACCTTTGCCTCACCAGTTCAGCCCTGATTAAACAAAACCTAATACAGAGAGTACGATGAGATCTTGGGGCAAGTGTTATGTTGCCAGGGATTGTTTTCCCTCCTGTCAAAAGGTCAAAGTAAAGTTCCTTCCAATTCTTAGATTTTTTAGAATCTGTGACTTTTTATACCTTCATATAATCTAACTGCCAGGCAGGGCTCATGCTGGATTTCATACCATAATATGGAGTCTGATTCCTGCTTTCCCTTTGTTCCGACTTCTGTAGCTCCCCAGGGAAGTACAGCACCTCTCCGTGCAGTGAGTAGGGGTAGGGACAAAAGGAGTGAGCTGGCAATGAGCTCAATGCTATTTGTAGACTAATTATAGGCACCCAGCCCACTGAGGAGCAGTGTTCCACTGGGTTCAGGAAGGCTGCCTACTCTACTTGTGGAGTGATGGGCTGTGTTTGTTCCTGTCGCACCAGCACCGAGGACACATGACTCCCAGCTGACTGCAGCAGAGAAAGGTCTGCCAGGGAAGTGTGAGCTCAGAGACCTGGCCTGGAGCCACCAAGTGAAACATGAGCTCCACTCTGAAGCTGCAGTTGAATAGAGTCGTTTTCCCCCCTGCATCCTTCTCTCATCATTGCCATGTGATGCTGCAGTCACCTGCTAGGCCTCATCCTGGCTTCTAGAAACCTGCTGATACAGCTGCCTTGTGGCTACTGCTGAGTGTGTCACCAGCCAGGGCTGACACTGTTTACAGAAAGTCTCTGAGGTAGATATGACATAGGAGTGACACTTGTCTTCCCAGCTACCTTTCCCAGGTTCAGTGCTAGGTGCTTGCAGTTTAGACTCTGTGGGAAACGATATCTCTGGCCTCTTGAACTAAATCGAATAGAGTGTGATAAGAGGCTCAGGCCACAAACTCAAAGGCCTTCAGGAGCTGGCCAGATTATTTTAAAACACTCTGTGTTGGCTGGGCATGGTGGCTCATCCCTGTAATCCTAGCACTCTGGGAGTCCGAGATGGGTGGATCGCTCAAAGTCAGGAGTTCGAAACCAGCCTGAGCAAGAGCGAGACCCAGTCTCTACTGAAAACAGAAAGAAATTAATTGGCCAACTAAAAATATATAGAAAAAATTAGCCGGGCATGATGGCACATGCCTGTAGTCCCAGCTACTTGGGAGGCTGAGGCAGCAGGATTGCTTGAGCCCAGGAGTTGGAGGTTGCTGTGAGCTAGGCTGACGCCACAGCACTCTAGCCTGGGCAACAAAGTGAGGCTCTGTTTCACAAAAACAAACAAACCAACCAGCAAACAAAAAACACTCTGTGCCAAGTTAAATAAGCCTATGAGTGAATCCGGGACTGCAGGCTGCTTGAGACTTCAGGTATAGAGGTGTTCTCTGGTAGGGAGCAGAGGTAACAAAGGACCTTTCATCTTTTTTGTGGTTGCATTGATTGAATTTACAGAAATGTAGTGAGCACCTTGCTGTTTCTCCTTTCTGAGGCAGTACATGCAATGGCTGAGATCACAAGCTTTGCAGTTGGGCAGACCTGGGTCCAAATCCCGAGTTTGTGAGTCAGTTAGATGGTCTTGGGCAGGTAGCTTAGCCTCTCTGAGCCTCAGTTTCTTTATCTTTAAAATGGGAATAATAATACCTGCAAATAAGACAGTGCATGTGAAATTCCGAACTGGGCCAGGCTCATGGACAGAGCTCAGTGAATGGCGCTGCTGTTCTCACTGTACTGCTTCTTACAAGTGTGCTTTGTTTCTTTCTCTTCTTCCCCCACAGCACCCAGTTTGGCCTTCTCGGAGGTCAGATCCGAGCAACCCATATGAAAATACGTCAGCTGGGGGAGTGCCAAAAACAGAGCAAGCATTTTGAGAAGAAAGGAGCGTTCCCTTCATCATAGTAGTAACAGAGACTCTCTCCTCTGTGTGTCCTGAGCTCCTCTGCCCATTATTCTAGACTCTCTGCCCTCCCAGCTGTCCTCCTGTCTCCTTGCTTGGTCAGAGGGCTGAAGATGGAGAGTTTCCAGCCTGCAGGAAGACTGGACGGCTCTGGAGGAACAGGCCCTGATGAGGGGAGGGGAACACAGACATGGCCCCTTTGGAATGGGACACTAGCCTGGGGGGACCTGGCTGAGCTGCTGCAGTGGCCTCAAGCACTCCATCGGATTAGACCCTTTGTGCAGGTGGTGTTCATTGTGGATGCATTACTGGGAAGAATCACAGATGTAGAAACCAATCCAAACAGTTCCTTAGGTACATTATCTCTAAATAAATGTGGTTTGTGGAAATCGTCCCATTTTTATGCCCTGGCTGAGGGGCAAATGGAGTCCTGGTGAGGAATTTGCAGTCAAGAACTTCTGGAACAACTGAAGTTCCTAGAGGAAAGCCAGATGGTGACTTGATATACTAGAGGCTGGTTTTGGTCCTGAGAAAAGTCTGGGGGGTGAATGGGTTGGAAGTGGGGTGTCAATACAGCTCTGGGATTTAACCCAGTGGCCCTTCATTCCTGCTGGGGTTGGCATCACTGGTGGCTCCTTCCTGGGCCTTCCCACAGGCCTCCTGATTTGGAATGTCTAGGTAGAGGTTAGGCATCCGTCTTTTTCAAAAGTGGTGTTCATGGGTTGCCAGAGTAGACAACCACTGATTTAATTCTTAGTCCGAAATGTGAGGTTCCTATAGTTTTTGGTTACTATTTTAAGATTTGATAAGGTTAGTCTTAAAAATCCTTTGGTTCTAAATGACCTCTAGCCTCCGGGGATCAGCCTGGACACCAGCCTCCTTTCCTTGACTGCTACAGCTCTCTCTCATCCTCTGCAGCCCTGTCTTCCCACTTAGCCATTTGGGGCCACATGGACAAGAGGTCTTTTCTGGTTCTCTGATTTCTTACCCAGTCTCAAGTGGGGCTACATTTTTGAACAATTCCCTTAGCTCTCCAGACATTAGGAACCTCTCATAACACATCCATTATGAACTCTTTCTCTTTTACCAACTCTTCTGGTTTAGCCATGGGTAAGAGTCATGGAATGTTTCCTTTTCACCTGTTCACTTTAAATGAGGAGCATGTCAATGATACACCATATGTGTCTTGAAGGCAGTATCCTGTCTAAGACATACCAGGGACACATATTGGTGTGATAAGTAGAGGGGGAGGAGGGCTCTTTCATATCCTAAGTGTTCATGGAGAGGAAGTGATTTCATTTCTGGGCTCTTAAGTAACATTCTCTCCTGAATAAGGGGCTGCCTTTCTACTTCCTCAAATATATACATTGGAGGATGGCCTTCAGGGTACAGAGTTAAGATGGATGGATGGTGATTTCACATCTGTTCTGTGTCTAAGAAAATAAGTTGGGGCCAGGCGCTGTGGCTCACGCCTGTAATCCTAGCACTCTGGGAGGCTGAGGTGGGAGGATTGCTCAAGGTCAGAAGTTCGAAACCAGCCTGAGCAAGAGCGAGACCCTCGGCTCCACTAAAATAGAAAGAAATTAATTGGCCAACTGAAAATATATAGAAAAAATTAGCTGGGCATTGTGGCACATGCCTGTAGTCCCAGCTACTCGGGAGGCTGAGGCAGGAGGATCGCTTGAGCCCAGGAATTTGAGGTTGCTGTGAGCTAGGCTGACGCCACAGCACTCACTCTAGCCTGGGCAACAGAGTGAGACTCTGTCTCAAAAAAAAAAAAAAAAATAAGTTGAACAAGAGCTGGAGGGTGGGCTGGACAGCTTACCCTCATGATCCTCAGAAGGCACTGTGACCATGGAAATGTAAGTATGCACAAATTTGAACTTGATTCGTTCAGCGTTGAGTTCCCATTCTGGGTTCAGCAGTTGTGGCTGAGGAGGGGGAGGGGGAAGCCTGCCTCTCAGCTCCAACCCTGCCTCCCCACAAACCTTCCTCTTACACACAGGTGTGAAGTCAAGGTTGAGGATGCACAGCTGTTAAATACCAGCTGTGGCTAAAGGCAGAAGAGCCCTGCAGGGGACCATGAAAAAGACCTGCTTGCCCTCTCACACCCTCGTTCTAGAGGTGCTTGTCTATGACATCCAGGAGTGTGGAGGTGTTTGGTGTAGGGAATGGGCTTCAAGGTCAAACAGGCCTGGTTCAAATCCTGGCTCTGCCTCTTACTCTTCACTAGTGCAGTTTACTTAAATTCTTTGAGGCTCTTTTCCGTATACATAAAGTGGAGATTTATAGGAATTTTTTTTTGCAAGGACTGCATGAGGTAGTTTAAGGAGTAGTGCCTGGTCTGATCCCTTCAGCCCTTTCCAATATGTTTTCCCCAGTTGGATTTATCTTCTCAGCTCTTAGCACTGCCACTCAGGAACCAGTTCTTTTATTTTCTGTTTAATGTTAGCCGGTTTGTGCTATTCAATCTTAATAACATAATTAAGCAGTATGGGTGACAATATCTTCTGGTGATTCAGTCCCCATCTCTTGTTAATTTTGACTTCTATGGGCAGGAAGTCCTTTACCAAAATACCTAAGTCCCTCTTCCCACCCAAAGAGAGGGGGAATTAGGAAGCTGAGCATACACAAGGGCTTTGCAGAGCTCTGAGGGGTGAGAAAGCTGCTGGAGATTCTTGTAGTAGATCCTTTAGCAAGCAGTTTGGGTACTTGCATTTGCAGTATTTCAGGTCTCCAGAATACCAGATGCTCCCATATTTGAAAGTTTCCACAAGTGCACAGGCCTTTGCCAACAGAAAGCAGCCCCAAGGGTGGAGGGAGTGGGGCTGCCCATGAATAATGGAGAATCTAGTAGCTTCAGAATTTGGCTGTTGGACCTGAAAACAGTTCAGCCTGTCCACTGGGGACCAGTAGAAGATGAGCCCCCTTTAATTTAGGCTGCAGCCTTCTGCCAGCCCTTTAGTCATTTGTTCCTTATTGCCACTCCATTTGTCTCCCTCTTGACTAGTGAGTATGCTCACATGTTTACGTTGGTAACTGGCAATTTTCTTTCATAGGACACTAGCTGTGTGTGTGCATGTATGAGAGGAGGTCATGCTGCCACTGAATTAGCTCAGTTACTTAGAGCTGAAGAGTTTTGGTTGTAAGTTTTATTTCAACACAGACCAGTTATCCTCTTACTAAGCACGAACAAAGTTTCTCAGGACCACTGACCTTCTGTTCTGGCCAGCTGGTTTGCAGATGTGATCTGGTCTTCTTCAAGGGCGGTCGGGCAACCCATTACCACTTCTGTAAAACTCAACTTTCAAAACATCTCTTCTTCATCAAAAAATAAGAGAACTTAGAGTTTTCTCATAGCAATAAGACGTTTCCTCTTTTATTGATGGTGAGAGCAATAGTGACTTACCTGTCCTAGAACTTTCAAAGGCACCTATCTGAACTTGTATGTTCATGGCCTTCTGTGTGTGGGTGCCATCTTGGCTGCCCATCCATATTTTCCCTTTTTTTTTCTTTCATGACAGGAACACTCTACTCCATATATTTTTGTCTTTCCTGCTTTGGAGCCTTTGCTCTTGGTGCATTCTTGGCTGGGATGCCTTTTCCCTTCTTACTTGCCCAATTGACATTCCTTGAAGGCCCTTCTTGAGTAGTCCCTCCTGGATAATCTCCTATTTTTCACATCTTCCTAGATGTCTCTACACTTGATCAGATTTTATCTTCCATTGTCCTCTAATTATTTTATGGGTATGATGCTTTTCTCTTAGAGATCTTAAGCTCTTAGAAATCCTGCTTTAGGCCTTTTTTGTAATCCTTGCAGCATCTGACCCATATGAGTCAATCTCTTGTTGAATGAAATTCCCAGAGTGGAACAATATGCACAGGGAGCTGCTGGACCTGGCTCCCTGTCCCAGTTCTACCACACCTTGGTTGGGGAAGGTCAGGCTGATGAAATTTCTGCCCTTTCCTTGGATGTGAAATAGACATTCATTCAGGCTCATCTGCTCAGGCCCAGTAGAGGCCCAGCACATGCTCAGAAGAATAAGATCCAACCTCTGTCTCTAGAGAGTTACAGTCTAATTGGGGAGGTCAGGTGTGTAACTAATGACAATACTCTCTGACTTTGTTAGCATGGACCCAAGTAATACTGGGTGCACCTTTGTTCCCATACCTCCTGTGGGTGGGATTGTGCTCATCATGCTGTATTGCAAGTTTATACATTTATCTCCCTATCTAGAATGTGAGCTCTCAATGAGTTAGCTGTATCTTATTTATTTCTGGGTCTCTAGTTTCTAGCCCAGTGTCTAGCACGTAGGGGCTGCTAAACAGATATTTGAGTTTGTTGGATGAGAGACTTGACTGATAAATAAGTAAATGTTCCCAGGGTTACAGGTGCACAGAGAGAAGAGGCATTTAGATCAGGAGTAGGTGATTTTGGAACAGACTTTTGAAGAAAGACTATGAGCTTGCTGAGCAGGCTAGAGAAGAAGGGCCTTCCTGGAAGAGGACACTGCAGAGGCAAAGACACAGAGATGTGAAGCTGCACATGAGGTCAGAGAAACCTCACCTGGTATGGAATGGCTTGAAAAGGGTATAGGGCAGAGCAGAGAGGTGAGTGACCTGAATCCCTGCCTTGCAACCCATGGGCAGGCTGCTGTGTGCTCTGCTGACCACTCCTCTCTTCCTGAGCCCCTGAACCTGGCTTCTGTTGCCCCTTGCTCATGTATGCAAAACCTTTTAATATTGGCTGAAGGCAGTGCTTCTCAAATTTTAATTGCTCAAGAATCGCCTGAAGATCTTGTTCAAAATGCAAATTCTGATTCCTTGGGACTGGGGTGGGGCCTGTGACGGTAATTCCCACCAGCTCCCAGATCACACCTATGATGCTGGTCTGGGGACCACGCTTTGAGAACTGAGGCTCTAAAAGGCAAATAAATGTAACTAGGGAGGCTCTCTATAGCCTCAACTAGGCATTCAAAGGCAAAAGGAAACTACCTTCTGTTGGGTTATCTGGAACACTGCTTCTCCCAGCGGCATAGGTAACTGAGTGTTGTCTAATAAAATCTTCAGTGATCAATGGCACTGGGTAGAAATGCCAAAACCACAGGGCTTCATTCCCCAAAAAGCCCAGCTTTGATATTGGCGTCTTCATTCTGCAAAACAACTCTGGCTTTCTGCTTCCCAGGCTTTTATTGTTTCCTGGGGAAGGCTTACTCTTTCAGAGCAAATGGGCATCTGGAGGCCCAAGTGGGTTATGGGGAGGTTTTGGGGTGGCTCTCCCCTTGTCCCCCGCAAACTCCCCACACCCCGCACCAGGGCCCTGGCCTTGCCCTGGCTCCTACGGACCCTTGCTTCTAAGGGCTGAATTGGACAAAGGCTGTTCTAAGTCAGGATACCTAGTTTCTCTTAGCTGAATTCTGGATGGAAGCGGAACTTCAGATCCATTTCTTTACTCAGATGCCTCCAAAATAGAAGCTTCTGGATCCAATGTGAGACGAAGCTAAAAGGTAGGCAGCTTCCTTCAATTTCTGGGCCTCACAGGCACCCTCCGCTGCATTAAGGAAAAAGGAGGAGGCCGGCTACGTCAAACCAAAAATCTCTGGCAACAGGGCTGGGCTGACATGTGTCTGCCGCAGCATGGATGGCTGTGCTGCAGCCTGGGACTTGGCAGCAGGGCTGGAGCGGGAGCTGAGGCCTGGCTTGTGCTAGTCTATCCCTCTGGGCACATCTATGAGCTGCTGACAGTGGAGGAGGCCTCAGAGCCCCAGGGCGGTGGGGACTTTGGGAGTGGCCACGGAAGGACACTTTCCTCCCCAGACAGCCCCTCTCCTTCTCTGCAGTTCCATCCTGTGGGCTGTGTGCTCTCTGGATAAGCCAGCATGAGCCAAACCCTAGCAATGTGATAGAGGCACTTGGGGACAGAGTCTGTATGATCTGGGCATGGATGACCACAGAGGGCCCCTTGACTATCCACCCCCTGCCTTTTGGCAACTCTACCTGGAAGCTCTGGGCCCCTCTGCTCTTCCCCAGCCTAGAACAGCTTCAGAGGCCTCAGCTAGAGTTCACTACACTCATGGTATCTACTTTCCCCCATTCCCTCCCCACATTCATTAATTCATTCAGGCATGCCCCTGTGCAGTCATTCACCACCTGTTTATTGGGTGTCTGCTCTGAGCCAGGCACTGTGCTGGACTCTCATCTTGTTCCTGCCCCTTAGCATCTTCTTTTATGTCATTCCAGAGCTGATGGCTTTACCTGTCTAGCTAATGTCCTCTTCCCAGTGCCTCTCTAAATGACCTGAGGGTAGGTAGGTTCCATGTCTCCTTCCCTCTGTGGTAAGCAACGTGGAATACTGGAGACACCCTGGGTTTCATGAAGACCTGGGTTTGAATCCTGATGCTGACTCTGCCCTTAACTGCCATATATAAACTTGGGTGGATTAGCCCTACAGGCCTCTGTTTCCTCATCTGCAATTAAAAAAAAAGAAAGAAAAAGGAAAAAAAAATCACTTATCCCAGGGTTAAGATTAAATTGAGATATCGCATGTAAAGTGCTTGGCACAGAGTTAATGCTCAAAAATATAGTTGCTCTTTCTTTGGTGCATAAATGGCTTTTTACCAGTGCATGTGATTGCTGTGTGAGAACTAGAGGATGGGGTCACCTTCTCTGCTAGGGGTACCTTGGTTCTCTACCCCCAAGTTCTCCTACTTGTGACATTGGCTGATTTTTTTCTTCCTTCTTCAAAAGGAAAAGTTTCAAACACCAGAAGAGAGAACTGTTCTTCATACTCATCAATTAGTTTCAACAATCAACAACGATGTCTAGTCCTGTGTCATCTAAGTCTTCTACTTCTTTTTTTCCTTAAATATTTTAAAATAAATTTCAGTCCTCATATCATTTAACCTATAAACACTGTAGTGTATATCTTTAACAGATAAAGATGTTAAAGAACATAAGCACAATATTTTTATGACATATGACAAAATTAATTACTCATTAATTCAATCTAATACCCAATCCGTATTTAACTTTTTCCCAATTTTCTCAAAAATGTCTTTTTCCTGTGGATTTGTTTGAATCAGGATTTTCCCAAGGTTCATCTTACGTTGATTTTAAGTTCTCTTTGGTGTTTTTACACCAGCCTGCTTTGACATGTTCTGTTTTCAGTGGAAATGCTAGAACGAGGAAGTCATTACTTCCTGAAAGTCTCGCCAACCCACTTCCCTGAACCCTTTCCAAACAACACAAAAACAAGCATCTCTTTTTTTTTGGGGGGGGGGTTGCTTTTTTGGGGTATCTTTAAAAGACAAAAAGATTTCCTCCCTTACAGCAACTTTGAAATAAATGGGTTCCTCTGATAGCTTTCCAAATCCAGCAAACATCCAAGTGTAGTAGGAGGGCAAGATTTGCTTTAGTTTTTGTTTTAGAGGGTAAAAATTTCTGGGGATTTTGTTCTTTTCAGAAAGACTTTTTTTATGCCCTCCCACCTGCCTTTTGAAATCCACCAACCACAATGTTTACTCCATTCCCCCTTTTCTTTCGCTCTCCCTCTCTCTCCCTCCCTTATACGCTCCCTCTCTCTCTGCTTTTAGCCGCTACATACAGGCCGGCCATATTAGAGAGATGGAAATAAAGCCTCCTTAATGTTGTATATGTCTTTAAAGTACATCTGTGCATTTTTTTTTTAGCATCTAACCATTCCTCCCTTGTAGTCCTCAGCCCTCAAATCACGCTCTCCCCTAGCCCACCCGACTAACATCTCAGTCTCTGAAAATGCACAGAGATGCCTGGCTACCTCGCCCTGCCTTCAGTCTCACGGGGCTCAGTCTCTTTTTCTCTTTGGGTAAGTTAGACTCACATCTGCATGCTCCCGAGGGTTCAGAAGTGCAGCTGCAACTGGGAGCGGATGGGGGCAGGGGACAGGAAAGAAGACATTGCTAGTGCTTCCCTCGGTGTCCTTGGGAAGGGAGGTGCTGGGGGCCGGAGGGACGTAGCTGGGGACTGCATAACGCCGGGACGACTTGGTCCCAGACATATTGAGTCAGGGGATCTGAGTGATGCTCCGGGGCTGAAAATTGTCAAGGGAGGTGTTTTTCTCGGGATTTCCCTGAAGTGGACCTACGCGGGGGTGGGGCAGAGGGCAGACTGATCTGCAGGGTCTCTTCACGGATTTTTTTTTTGTAGTTGCTGCAAACGTGGGATCCTGGGATTTCACGCTCCCTTAAGGGGCATCTTTTGCGAGCCTTGGTACTTGGAATCTGGTGGATTTAGGGTATTAGGAGACAGCGTGCGTGTGAGGGAGCTAGGGGCAGAAAGTTGAGTCTGGGTCTGTCTGGTTTCCTGGCAATCCTGGTCCCACTGATTTGCTGGAATGTGTGTGGGAGGAGGTGGCAAGCAGGCTTGGGGAATGATCTCTGGGTTGGGAGGAGACCTGCTGAGGCAGGCACTGATGGAGAAGGCACCTCTGGCTTGGGCCAGGTGGAGTGGAGGAGGGGTAGGGTGAAGGGACTCAGGGAAAAAAGAAGAAGAAGAAGAAGAAAAAAAGTTAAAAACCATGGGCTGAGCAAGGCTGTGGCCCTTTAAAGCCAGTCTCAGAACTGTCCAGCCCAGCCTTACAGATTGCCTTGTCAAGTGGCTCCAGATATTAATTTCATATTTGACCACTCACAGACTTCCTGGGGGTTGGTGGGCTAGAAAGTTATTTGCAAGCCCGCTTTATCGATAGTTTCATTCTTGCTCCTAAACTTCCTCATTGCTGATGCAGCAACTGAGGGTAAAAGTCCAAGGATTGTTGGTGGGGATATTCCCCATCTCAAAGTGTCTCTCTCTTTTTCTGTGGTGTGATGTGCTGGGTATTGGGCAGGAATTGCTGGACAGAGGCAGTGCGGGGCCCCTGGCAGCCTGCATGGTAAGGCCTCTCAGCTTTGCTCAGCTACGAGGCATATGAACAACAGAGAAAGAACGGAAGCTCCTGCGGTAGAAAGAACGTGAGCCTTGGAATCGGACCTGGGTTTAAAGCCACCTTTGTCGTTTATTTAATGACCATAGGCAAGTTACTCAACCCCTCTTAGCTTCAGTTCTCTCACGGGTACACTGGAGAATGCCTACTGCCTGGCTTGTTTGAGGTCTGGCACATAGCGGGGCTCAACAATGGCTAATTTACGAGGGCTTGTCATGAGCGCATGCACTGGGTATCTTCTTTAGTCCTCACAGCGATGGCATGATGTAGATACTATTGTTATACTAATGTTATAGGGAGGAAACAGGAGGTACAGAGAAATTAAGTAACTTGTCCAATAAGATCACCTGACATAGTATAAGGGGTGCTGAGATTTGAACTCCATGTGTTGGATTGCGGCATATTCTCTTTGATGTTGGACTCTACTGCCCCCAACGTTCAAGAAATGGTACTGCTAGATAGACTGCACATAATTGATCAAAGAATCTCAAGAGCAGACTAAAGGAAGGGGAGTTGGGTGTGTGGCCTGCCTGTAAGCCCAGGCTAGAGGACAGGAACCCTTCCTCAGGAGTTAGGGAGAGCTTCCTGCGGGAGGGGAGGCAGCTTGGTGAGAGCCATATCTAAGTGAAGAAAGTAAAGGGGCTCTAGGACCAGGACCAGGAGCCCTGGGCTAGGGTGTGGCTTAGGGGAAGATGGAGCCTGTGATGGAGAGGTCTGGGTGAAGGGGCTGGGAGGTGGTGGTGGAGGGGGATGCAGCAATGGGGACCTTGAACCTGAACTTGATTGGTGCTGTAATGAGGCATGTCCCTGGCACTCCAAGGCTGAGTGAACAATGGAACTTTGGTGGTTGTAGTAGCATCAATCCCCAGGATGGAGGGATGCCACAAGAGACAAGGGAGGGGACAGTGCTAGGGCTGAGCTTGGGATGACTATAGAGCTGGCAAAGAGAAAGGGCAGGTGGACAACCGGTTGCACACATGGCGGAAGATGTGAAACTAGGTTTTAGCTAGAAGCGATGAATAATGGGCTTCCCTAGAGTTTTCCTCAAGACTGTTGACTTCGAGGTCACTGGCCTGGTTACCAAAATCTGGATTGTGTTAGGGGAGGCTCAGAAAGTGGAGTCTGGTCCACACTCAAGCCCACTGCACATATCTGCTGTTTGGGGCAGGAACCCAGACATGGTGGGTAAGATGTCTTCCCTTTCTTCAATAGGCTTTTAAAAAATATATTTTAAAAATATTTTAAATTTTAATTATTTTTCGTTTCAACTTAATTTTTTTTTTTTTAAGACAGAGTCTCACTGTGTTGCCTGGGCTAGAGTGAGTGCCGTGGCACCAGCCTAGCTCACAGCAACCTCAAACTCCTGGGCTCAAGCAATCCTTCTGCCTCAGCCTCCCGAGTAGCTGGGACTACAGGCATGTGCCACCATGCCCGGCTAATTTTTCACATATATTTTTAGTTGGCCAATTAATTTCTTTCTATTTATAGTAGAGACGAGGTCTCACTCTTGCTCAGGCTGGTCTCGAACTCCTGACCTTGAGTGATCCACCCGCCTCGGCCTCCCAGAGTGCTAGGATTACAGGTGTGAGCCAC
>CAUYRT010027039.1:0-37241 GCA_963574885.1 Lepilemur ruficaudatus | reverse complement strand
CAAGCTGCAACTCCTTAAATGCTTCCTGATTGGTCAGTCTTTTTTTCACCTAATTTGCATTGTGACTGGGCGTTCCCCTCTCACTTGTCTATAAAAGCTGTAACCTCATGCTCAATAAACGAGACTTGATCAGAATACTGTCTTGTCTCTATCTCTCGCGTCTCTTGTCCCACCCAGCTCCCACTCCCTCCTCCAGGTTCTGCGAATAACGTACCCGCGGGTCGGGACAGTGAGGGGTGATTACCCTCTGGATCCAGACACAGACCATGGCCAACACCACAGAAGCTCCCTGACAATAAGTGTTACCATTACGCTGACCTCTTTCACTGTAGATTTGTTTTGTCTGCTTTTGACCTTTATTTAAATGAAAACTTACAGTGTATAATCTTTTATATTCAGCTTTTCTCATTCAACACTCACGCATGTTGCCTGTATCATAATTTGTCCTTGTTTATTGTAGTGCAGTATTGTTTGCTCCCTGAGAAGCCGACTCCAAGACAGAGATTAGCATGCACGATCTTTACTAAGAAGTGCTCTTGGGATAGGCCCTGACAGAAGGGAAGAACAGGAGGCAGGATCCGGAATAGGGAAAAGTCAAGAGCTTGGTGCAGACCCCAAGGACCAGCTCCACTTATCCCACAAAGAGCTCTGCAGCTAAAATGGCCCATCTCGGTTGTCCCATATGGAGCAGAATGGCTGGATCAGTCGTAGGGTATGTATCAGTTTATAGTCCCACCAGCAATGCGTGAGAGTTTCAATTGTCCCACCTCCTAGAATTAAAGTCTCTTGAACTATAGTCATTCTTGTGTTTGAGTATTTAGTGGTGTCTCATTATGGTTTTGATTTGCATTTCCTTGACTGAATAAACACATAGCCACCAGATACCAGCCAAAGTGCTCATGTCTATCTGATCAGGGTGGAGCCAAATCTGAACTCAAGATAGTTAATTTTAATGATACTGTGTTTCTCCCTGTGTATCATGTTGCCTCCCTCCACACCAGAAAGTGTCTATATCCAAAGACCAAACTTAATATTTCTGAAGTAGTTATTGACCTGGAACTAACAGACTCTCCCGCTGGGCGTATGGTTGTATGTTATGTGTTAGTTCCTTCTGGGGCAGATACTGCTGGTTTTCCACCCAAAGCCAGTCCCCACTCTTTCCTTGCTCGCACCCACTTTTCCAGTCCATATCTGGTGGCTATAGGCTTAGGGGAAGCCCAGCCACAGGGGTAAGCTGTTATTGTGACTTACCCCTGGACAGTGAAACATGAAGCTATGTGTCGGGGCTGCTGAGAATTGTTTTGGGGTCTTTAATAATGTCACTAAACCACTGAACTAACTGGCTTCAGAACCTCCCCTAGTTCAAACATCTTGATACATACAATGACAAATTTCCTTATCATTTAAGCAATTTCAGTTAAGTCTTCTGTTACTTGCAGCCAAAAGCATCCTAATTCCTCAACTTTAACAGATTGTACCTTTTCTTCCTGGCTTCTTCTTATACTGTGGTCTGACGGAAAATGCAGAAGCATCATCCCTATGTTTACAATAATATAGATTATTTTAATTCATATGCAGAGCAACTCTAGAGGTAGATGTTAACATTAACTCTATCCCATAGATGAGAAAACCATGGGATCAATTTCAGCCCCTAAGGATTTAACAGCTCAGAGCTCTTCCAAGTAGCAACCTCATTTTTCAGACACTATAGCCAAGACCCAGAGAGAAGACGTCTTCTGCCTGTGGTCACACAACCAGTAAGTGGAACTGCTGAAATCTGATGGCCTCTGAAGTTCATTCTCTTTTCCTTAGATCTCCTGTGAGAAACAGTTCTTTTCTTAAAAGAAATGAGCACATGAGCATTTAACATATGCACTTTGGAAAGTCAAAGTAGGCAGTCGCTCTGGATTTTAACTGCTCTGTAAACACAGTCCTCTGTTTCAGAAGATGCAAACCTGAAGGTCTCCTGTGTGTCTCACAGAGGACACATATTCTGACACCCAATAGAAAATGAAAGCAACTCCTTGTCCAAGACTCATAAAGTTAGCGCCTTTGCTTAGAGGCACAGTTTTCCCTGAAGCTGGAAACTCACTGAAAACCAGACCTGCTGTGCAGAGACAAGGAAAACTGAGCTGAGCATAGGTCCCTTCTTCCCTGCCTCCAGGGCGGTTCAGATGAAACTGGCTTCATTTTTTCAGCTCATTGCAACAACTCAAACGTCTCCTGAGAGAGCAGCAGGGCCTTTCACATGCTCTCAGGCCTCTGATGCTCCTGAGATTCTCTGTCTTTTCTTGCCTGGGTCCTGGGGACTCAGCTGCTCCCCTCTCTTCTCTGGAGCTGCCAGAATCCTTCCTTCCCTCTGTAGGGCTCTGATCACCTCGTTGCCCACACTGGAGGCTGAGCAAGGTACTGGAGGCTTCCAGTTCCAAAAACACATTCCCACTTGCTTCCCTAAAATTAAGTCCTTTTGTTACATGAGTGGGATTTTAATGCAAAAAAGACAAGGGAGAAACTGAAAGTAGTTTGGCCTTACTGAGAGAGGGGTGCACACAGGGCCACTGCAGCTGCGGGCAGACAAGAGGCCAAGGACAACCCCACCGAGGAGCTTGCAGGCCTTGTTAAGGAGTTTGGGCCTACCCTGAAAGCAAAGGGAAGCCACTTAGGGATTTTAAGCAGGAGCACAAGATCAGACCTGAATCTTAGAAAATTCAATCTGTGGCCAAGAGGAAGGTTGGGGAGGAAAAGAAAGGAATACGACTAGAGACCCTGAAAGACCATGGCAATCATCTGGGCTGCTGTGTCAGGTAAGGAGTGCCCTGTCACTGAAGTATGCAAACAGAGGTAGAGAAGCTGCAAGGAAGATTCCCATGACGGACGCCAAGTTGAAACAGCTCATGCCTGAGGGCCCTTCCAGCTGAGATGCCAAAATTCTCTGGAAGGAAACTTACCTGCCCCAGTCCAACCTCCCTTCCCCACCATGAATCCCAAGTTCACAGGCTGCGAATCCAAGAAGTGCCATGGGCTGGCGGTAGGTCTGATGGCCATTTCTCCGTCCCAGCCTGAGGAGCTTTCTGTCTCCATGGCATATGTGAGGTCCCCCAGCCAGTGCCCCTGTGGGGACAAGGGGTGGTTCCATTTTGTTGTGCAACAGCTCATAAATCCAGGAATTACAAACAAAGGGGATTCTGTTACAGGTAAATACCATTTGAAATACAATCTCTGTAAGGGCTTTATGTTTGTCATGAATTTTATAAATTGTTGCAGTAATTAACAGGGCATAAAACAGGCTTCCTACCCCATCCGGGAAGGCCTTCCTGAATGCTCCATTGTCAGATGTGCCCTCAGGATCTCAGAGTGGCGCTACCCTGGGTGATGCTGGGAGTGGGATGAGGGTGGGCGCACCATAACCCTGGGAAAAACACCTCCATTTATGGGTGGTAGTTTAATGGGCTTATTTTAGGTGGCTTAGAAAATGACACAGAGATTTACCTCCTAGGACCTTCCCTCCATAAATTAGAAAGGGGCCTGTGGGCTGGGAGACAATTAGGACCCTTCCCCTGCAGTTAAATCAGAAGCTGAGCAACGAGAACGGTTTTCTGCCTTGCTGTAACTTCATGGGTCTAGGGCACTTTTCTGACTTTTTTCCACTTGTTTTCTTTCTTTCTGGGAAAACTGTCAAATGCTGTATGAAAAAGAAAGACCCCAATTCATGAACACAGGTTTGATTTCTTTCTGGAACATAGTACCTTCTTGAAGTCTCAGATGACCCAGAGAGTTGATTCTGAGCCTTCCTGTTCCTGCCACGCTGGAGGAAGCCGTCTCCCTCCTGCAGGATATCAGGGGGCAGCCAGTAACGTGGTGCCCTTGGCACCCCTCCTCACATGCTTTTTAATTAAGAAATGCTTCAAACAGACAGCAAGTATAATGAGTATAAACAATACGTGTGAATCCACTATGTAGCTGAAAATATAAAACATTACAGTTCAAAGTGAAGGCCCCTGCCCTCCCTCCCATATTCCAATTACATGTCCTGTGGGATTTTAACAAGGACATGGCATGGTCAGATGAGGGTCTAGGGAGCTCACTCTGATTGCTGTGTAAGTTGGGGGAACCCGGGCTGGACACACAGAGAGCAGATTAGAAGGGTGTTCAGTGATCCAGACCAAAGATAATAGCTTTACAGCCCTGCTCCACTTCCTTGAATGCCAAGCGTGGAAATCCAATAGGCAAACAAAATTTCTGAGTAATAATGGCAACTGACACTTGCCTCACCTTCAATTCACCCTGAATTTTTCAAGCTCACTAAATCGCCAAATCCTCTCCATGGCTCTTTATTGAATCCCCATCTTATGTATATGAAAAGTGAGGCCCAAACAAGTTAAAGAATTTTCCCAAGACCATACTGCTGGCTTGGGGTCCTCGCTATGCCTCTATAGTTCTTTCTCTTGACCCTGTATCCACTCGGCGCCTAGGACAGGCTCGTAGATGGTCTGTGCTCCACAAATGCTCAGTGGATCAATGAGTCACTCCTTCTCTACTCTTCGGGGATTTAATCATATATAGCCCAGTGTCATTTTTTGACATTTACTTACATAAAATAGTCAGTAATAATGTATTTCTGAACTTGGGAGTAAACTCCTTGAAGGAAGTATCACGTTTCTTACCTTCTGGCACAAAGTAGGAATTCATAATGGTAATTATATAACAGGCATGCAGACTTCTACAATCAGAAGAGATATTTGAGGGCATCTGTTTCAGTTCCTTCAGATGAGAAAACTGAGACTTGGAGAGAAAAGAAACGACTGGCCAAGGTTTACCGAGTGAGTCGGGAGGATCGTGTGCATGCGGAGCTTGGCCTCTTTCTCCCGGATTCTTCGGCCAGTCCACGTTTAGAAGCCCTCAACGTGCCAGCCTCCAGGAAGGGCACTGGGATACACAGGCGACAAGACACTGTCCTTGCCCTAAAGAGCTCATGCATGGCCCAGAGGTCACAGTGGACAACCCCACCGTATGAAACTGTGTCACAGAAGGAAATACAGGAGAGGTGGAGCGTGTGGAGCAGGGAGAACCTGTGCCCAAATCAAATACATTCAGATTCAATTTTTCACTCTGTGGCAGCAAAATACAACACATTTGAAAGAAAAATTTGATTGCTTGACCACGGAGACCCCAGATATTCAATCAAGGCTCATGGCAACTGCATATGCTATAGGTGCATCTTGGAAGCACGAGTCCCACACAGCATTAAAAGCATTCATTGGACTTTTCTGCTTTGATACTGGCCACAGAGGTTACACACCACCTGGGATCAATTATTAAATGGCCTTCCCCACACAAACTGGAGTCACCTATGTCATAAATGTCCCTGGCCCTAACCCAGTCATCACACTTCTGGGAATCTGTTCTAAAGAAAAAATGCTCGGTCTTGGAAAAACACATAAGATGTTCATTGAGCCACAGTTTATAATGGAAAACTGGATGCAGTAATAATAATAAAAATAAGCATTTGTTAAACACTTATTTAGGTCACATGTCATTGTGTTAAGGTATTACAAATGTTATTATGACCTCATTAGTTTTTACTATCATTCCTATAAAAAGGCCATTATTGTCCCCATTTTACAGTTGAGGAAACTGAGGCTCAGAGAGGTTAATTAACTAGTCCATAGTGACAAAGCTGGTAAGTAATGGAGATATAATTCCCAAGCCAGGGCCAGTGACCTCGCACACTAGGCTCAAGATCAAATAGCAGGACAGCTAAATAAATTTTGGTATTAAATGTAATGTTATCCAATTTTTTAAAATGATACAAAAACTGCTTATAGTATCCATAGCAAATGAAAACCAAAAAGCAGTTTGAAATTGTATTTTGACAACTATGGTTATGTTTGTAAACACACATACCCTGAAAGAACATAAACCAAAATGTTACCAGTGGTTGCAGTAAGGTAATAAGATTAGGATGATTATTTTATTTCATGTCTGGATCTTTCAAATATTTTAGAAACATCATGGTAAATTATTTTGAGAGTAGGAAAAGCATATTTATTATATTTGTTAATGATTTTAATAAGTGTTTACCCTCCTCATATTAATCACCTGCAATTTTCTGTCAGAAAACATCAGCCCATGAGCAATGCAGAGTATTACTTTTCCAACCTTTTGCTGAAAAATGCTCAGTCTTAAAGAGAAAAAAAGCGAAAAATGGGAAAAGTATGATGGGATACTTGTATGTCATTCATTCTTATCATTTTCACTTTCTTCACCTGAGTCTCTCCCAAAGGAAGAGGAAGAAAACCAGAATCTCATGGAATCTCCAACTGGGTAGGAGCCCTAGATCTAGTCCATTCCCCATATAAAGCAGAAGTCCCAACTACAGCTCATATTGAACACCCTGATATTGTGGCACTCACAGACATTGGGAGACAATTCTCCACGGGTCTCTCGTGTTTCTGTACATCCTGTGAGCAAGGGCGCCAGCTCTCTTTTCAAAGATGTTCACAGAGCAAACAGCCTTAGAAGATAAAGTGCCTCCCCCAAGAGCAGAGGGCTGGTTTGTTTGCCATCCTGTAAAATAAGGATAATGTCTCTCTCCAGGGCAAAGGTCAGACTGGTCTCCTTGCACCAATTGTAAAAGATTTGGATTCCCTAAGTCCTGGGTTCCTCGGACAGCTGGGAAGCAAGTGCCCTAACAATGCAGCACCCGCCCCAGGCCACTTTGCATCACTCCATGACCCTTGGAGGACAAGAGAAAATTGACACAAACATGAAGCGTCTGCTGCTTGCTGTGCTGTGAGTAACAAAGTCCTTTGTCCTTGTTACTCTGACCCAGGGGTCACCTGTCTTCTGCCAGCATTCAGGAAACAGCGGCAGGCTACCTTGTTAGCTTGGAAGCAGGATAAAATCTCAGACTCTTCACAGCTCTGCACAACTGTTTTTGAAGACAATCATTATATGGTTTCGTGTGTGTCTGTGTGCTACTCCTAGAGGACATGCAAAATTCCTTTTTTTAATTTTATGTTTTTGTTAGAGTAGATTTAAGCTAGAGTCAAGTTCAAGCTTTTAGGAACTTGATTTTAGCTATATGGTGGCCATACGACCTAATTTGTCCCACATCTTCATTCCATTTGTGACTATTGTCCCAGCGTAACTATTAATAACGCCATTTTTTATTAACAGAAGTGTCCCAATTTGGATGATAAATTCTACGAACATTCTAATTAAAGGGAGCTTTGGTGGCCAGTTTAACAACCAGAGGTAAAGTCCAAGGGCTACATATCCCTGCAGTATCTTTCTGCCAAAACAACAGGATACAAGGATACAAGGCTTTATGCTCCAATATAAAAGGGCAAGTTATTTAACGTCTTTATGCCTGAATTTTGATCTGCAAAATGGGCATAATAATAGTATCTACCTCATAAGGTTATTGTAAAGATTAAATCAGCTAGTATATAAATATATGTACTTAGAACACATAAAATATAAAATACATATAAAATATGTAAATACAATGTACTTAGAACAATGCCTAGCATATAGTAAATATCGTGTTAGCCATCACCGTCATCATCATTACTGTTACCTTCATTTAACCACAAAAGCCAGGACTTCTTTGACCATTTGTGAGCACTCACTGATCGATTTCAAACATCCACAGACTAGACAGAGCCCTAAGTCGTTACCCCCGCCCTTCCCTTGACTCCAAGCAAGACCACACTCCATCAAACTCAGAATGGCGGCTCATTTGGCTTTTCATGAGGATCACAGGGGGTCACAGGAGGGCAGCAGCAGTTTCATAGAACGTGCAATAAGTAACCACGAATGAATAAAAGCCACCGCATTCCTCTAAATTTGGACCTGGTTTGTGATTCCAAACTTTTACCGTTTTGTATGTGTGTGTACGTACATGTGTGTAGGGTACACGTGCGTGCTTATGTTCTGTTAAGGACCCTATGCACATCTAAGAGAGAAAGGGGATGCTATTAGTAGTCATACTAGAACTGTGCAGAGCAAATCAGGTCATATGGTCTGATTCGTGGGGTTTTTGAATTCTCTTCAGAGGAAATAAAGTTCCCAAAAGCCAGCACTTACTGCTTTAGTAAGTAGGAGAAGGAGGAAGAGGAAAAAGAAAAGGAGAAGGAGAAGGAGGAGAAGGAAGGAAGAAACTTGACAAAAAAAATTAAAAGAAAATCTACAAGTCAACTAGGAATAACACAGAGACACCAAATGGGTTGTCCAGAGTTAGAGAGCCTCCCGGTAAACGTCGAGGCGTTGTAACACGCCGGTGCCCTGGCGAGACAACTTAATGGCAAGGTAGCATTTCAGTTACAAATCAAGAACTCTGAGCTTCAGCAAGGTCTCTTCGGGCTCTGGTGTGTTGGCCTGTCGGGGAGTCTCTGAATCTCTGAACTCTATAAAATGCAGGACATTTTTATGGCCCTGGGGGACAATAAATGTTAAAACACCAAAGGTGGCAATATAACAAGTATGCAAAATATCCTGAAGGGTCTTAAATCTCAGAGCAGCATGGCTCGCATTGAGGTTGTCCTGACAAGCATAATGAATTGTCCAGCACGCCCTCCACTCAGGAAGTGTTGAGCATGTCAGATATGAAATGCTCCTCTTTTTAAAATTCATTTGTTTCCTGGGGGAAAGCTGAGCTGCCTTGCACGCTCCAAGTGAGTGCCTTGTACCCTCTGTGCAAAGAACAATCACAATTGGGAATGATGCGAGCATTTGCAAAACAATGATCTTCCTGATTTAGTCCCAGTGGCCACCTCTGCAGTTCCCAGCCAGCTCCCACAGAATGTTTGTTCCTTCTGAGAATTTTTGGTCACTTTGGGGTTCCTTGACCAGAGGGGCTGCAATCAAGAGAAGTAATAATAGTAACAATAATAATAGCGTGACTGCCCTCACTATCACGTATACCACGCATGGCGCCCTTATTCTGTGTTAAACACAGTGTTGAACTGATGGAGGTACTTGCATCCCTTAGGTCTCTGGGAAGCAGACACTGAGATGAGTTAGGAATACAAGTGGTACATTGGGGCGATGTGTGTGAAGGTTTAAAAGGGGGAGAAGGCAGAATGGGGCAGGCAAAGGCTTCACACTGGGACACCGATGACAGTCCCTGAATTGCTTCCTGGGAGGCCATGAGTAAGTCACTGCTCTCTACTGGCTTCAGTTTCCTGCTTCACAATTCTCCTACGATTTACTCAAAAACCAATGACAAGGGCAAGCCCCTCCCGATATAGACAGAGTCTGACCTCTTACAGAGTTCTAGTCCCTGGTGGCTCTCACATTCTGGGGTTTCTGATGACTTTCTTGGGACTTGAAAGACTCGGAGTCCGTGTGAGTGTCGGGGTCCCCTACTTGAGGCCCTCCTCCCATTCAAACGTATGGTGCCCATTCCAGGTAACCAGCCTGCCTTCCCTTCCCCACCCTGCTCAGGAGGAAGCCTGATTGCAGGTAATATCTGTAATGTGAAGGTGAAGCATAACCGGGATCCAGGCCAGAGTGGGTGGGGGTGGGAAGGGGCAGCCACCAGACCAGCCAGCATGGATCCCAGACAGCAAGAGGCTGGGGCTCTAGCATGTGAACAGGCTCGGCTCCTGGGGACACGAGCGCCTTCCTTGGACCCTCGAGTTGCTGCCAGAGAAGGCTGACACGCAGCTGTGGGTGGGTAACCTGCCTCTGCCTACCCTATCCTAATCTCCACCTGGGAGTCCCTGCATATGCTCACGGAGGAATCCTAGGGGTAGCTGGCTGCAAGACCTTGCAGGAGAAGCAGGATGGGTTTGGACCCTGCTTCCCTAAATGTTACTTCACCCTGGAGGTCTTGACAGCCGCAGACACTTTGCAAAGACAAATACAGATCAAGATTTCTCCACAGTTTACTCAGAAATCAACCACTCAGGGTGGGCCCAAGGGCTGGCCCTCACAAGCCACCCACTGTCTTATACAATTTACAAAGCTCTGGGTATTAATATTTTTGTTTACAAAAGAGTAAACTGAGGTTTTCTGGCTCCAGAGTTTATACTCTTACTCGTGATACTGAACTCCCATCTGTATGAGGCAGAACGCAGGAAGGAGACAGAAACCTGATTTGAATAGGGAACGTTTAATATAAATAATTATTAGTAGTACCAGTGAAAGCAGGAAAACTAGATTTATTTCATATTCTGAGCTCTGACTACTGTATAATGCTGCAGAGGTAGGTGTTAGCCCGACATACAAGCTTGCAGAGTCCTCAGATATTACTAAGAGGGTCTTCTGTGCTAGGCAGTGTGCTGAGGTGCTGGAAATTCAGTGGTGAACAACACAGGCATAGCTCCTGCCCTTGCAGAGTTCAGAGTCTGGAGGACCTGGCTTCACACCTTATAGAGAAACACCAACTCAGGCAAAATAAATGGGAGCATTAGACTCACCCCGAATGCCTGCTAAGGCGGGACTGGCATGTGTGAATCCCAGCCCAAACCTAAGGAATCTAAACTTTGATCGGTACTCAGAGACCACATAACACAAACACCATAGTCTTACTGTCTGCATTAATGGGGGGCTAGGGACAACGAAAACCTCTAAAAACTTAGTAAGAGCTCACCATTACCTCATGCCAACCAGATGCAAGACACTGTGCTAAGCATTCCATATGAGTGCCGTGGCATCAGCCCAGCTCACAGCAACCTCAAACTCCTGGGCTCCAGCGATCCTCCTGCCTCAGCCTCCCAACTAGCTGGGACTACAGGCATGCGCCACCAAGCCTGACTAATTTTTTCTATATATTTTTAGTTGTCCAGCTAATTTCTTTCTATTTCTAGTAGAGATGGGGTCTTGCTCTTGCTCAGGCTGGTCTCGAACTCCTGAGCTCAAACGATCCACCCGCCTTGGCCTCCCAGAGTGCTAGGATTACAGGCGTGAGCCACTGTGCCCGGCCATCCATGTGCATTTTTAAATTTAATCCTCCAGCAACCTGATTGCTTTTACATATGTTAACACATTCAATCCTCGCACCAATATTTTGAGTTAATATTATCATCCCTAATTTACAAACGAGGAAAATGAGGCCAAGAGAAGGTAACTCATTTGCCAAGGCCACACAAGTGGTGAGTAGCAGAGCTCTCATTATTTTACACTGTTGCCATCCAACCTAGAACATCAAGAGTCGTGGGAGTTTTGCCAGAACAACACTCTCCTCTCTGTGTCCTTGTGCCCATCTTGCAGCCTCCTCCTCTGACCAGCTGCAGGAACAGCATGTGCAAAGGCCCAAAGGTGCGGAAGAACGCAGACCCCTCGAGGTGGCTGGGGAACAGAGTGAGCTAATCCATGAGGCTACGTTATAAATGCTTAAGGTCCAAAGGCCACTGCACGCTGCAAAATCTGGACCCAACAGGCTAATGATTTGAACCTCAGTTTAGCCCTTTGACCTGCCTAAAAATGGTGCTTTTCCATGCCCTGTGCTGGGTGCTCCCATTCTAGCCTAAACCAGTCATGGCATAAAGACACCTAGGAGTCCAAAGTGAGGAAACTGGCAACACCCACCTTCAGCACACTTCCGACTCCCCTCCAACCCCAGGGACCGTGAGCTCACAACACTGATGTCTAGACCCCATCCCCCACCATCCCTCTGCCTGAGTCTCCACTTCTAAGACAACCACCTGTGGTCCAAGCACAGCTCTGTGCCTTTCCTTCCTGGCATCCAGATGGACCTGTGCTGTGTTCTTCTTCTGCTCACTAAGCTGTCAACGGGACGAATGTCTAATATAATTAATTCATCCCTTGATAGCGACAAATACCATGATGAGACAGAAAGAGTCAGGAAGTCAGGAGAAACAGATTCCAGTCTTGGCTCAGCTGTTGACGAGCTCTCTGAGCCTAAGTTGCCCCATCTGAACAATGGGGGAGCACCTTCCCCCATGGAGCTGCCAAGAGCTGAAAGTAAGATCATGTCAGTGAAAGGGTTTTTCAAAACTCTTCACAAAAAGGATTCCTATAAACTAGAAGTTGGCCACCTGACAATATCTGGCCCATTAAACCTCTTACTGAGGCTAAATGATGGTAGGGGTCATATTTGAGACCTTTCTTAAGTTTACGTGAGTCTGTGGTCATGCGTGTTGGCTCGGAAATCAGAACCCTCTGCACCTGACTCAGTCTCTGCCACTTACACCCGTGAGACCTCAGACAATCTGCTTAATTTTAATGTCTCAGTTTTCCCATCTGTAAAATGGGGGTGCTGATAGCACTAGCTTTGAGGTTGTTGTGAGAATGAAATGCAATAATGCAAATAAGGTCCTTCGTGTAGTACCTTATATACAGTAAGTGCTCCATAAATGTTAATGACTTTGAAAAAAAAAACTTCACAACCTACTGGCAAGGCCTATATTATTATTCATTAATAATATCTGTAACATATTTTACAGATTGCTTGCATTTTACAAATCATATATGTTTACAGATTGAAGTCTCAACCAAGGACGCTGAGAGTGGATGGCATTGTCGCCATCCACTTTGAGCCCAAGTCTGTGAAATGCCAAGCTGCTCACATGCTGTCTGCCCTGCTGTCTCTCCTTGGGAAGCTTGGCCAACAGCATCTCAGCTGAACTATGAGTCCTTCCACGAGCTCACTGGGAACAGGATCTCTTAGTCAGTTAGGCCCGAGCCTAAATTCTCTCCTGTAGAGAAAGGGCAAGATGGAGACAGATTCTTCCGAGCAGTATAGAAGGGGGAGAGGGGAACAAAAAGATGGGGAGGGTTGTGGGAACCTCAGAACGTGTGGCGAGCACAGGCTCAGCAGGACAGGCCACCGGACGCAGGCAGGCAGGACCCGCAGGGCATCTGAGGTAGGAGGAGCAGCGTGATCTGGGCCCCGCCTCCCCCATGTTTAGAGGAGACCTGTTGTCTTTCTATAAGGTTTCAACCTAGATTAAAGAAAAACTGCATCAGGAGGCTCATTTCTTCTCTGTCCAGCAGACAGCTCAGTCCCTACTAGAAAGGACAGACCACACATACATGGCTCCAGCTTCTCCAAAAACCCAAGAGCTGGTACCCAGTAGCCGCCTCCACACCGGTACCACTGATCCCACCGTTCCCACCCCTCGGACAGGAAATTCTGACCCTCTCTTAAGATTACCAAGGGTCAGATTTGGAAGCTTAGAAATTATCAACTGGAACCCTTGGCTTTTACTTGGGGAAACCAAGGCCAAGGGTGGAAAGGTATGTGAAGAGGGATAATCAGCCACTTTTGTAGACCTTGGAGAAACATTCAAATCCTTTGCCACCTCATTCATTCATTCATTCATTCAATACCCATCTATGAAGATACAGGCATCACACTCAGAATTAGAAGCCAGAAGCCACCAATTGACAGCCCAAAGGCATAATTATTTGATCAACTAGAATATTTTTAATTATTAAATTAATTGACATTTTAAAATCAGCAGATTTTTCATATATATTCAAATATTTGTCTTCTATTAAAAAATCTACCTGGCCATACTTCTTGGGCCTGAAAACATTTTAGCCTAGGCCCACTGCTCAGCCTCACACCTGGCATTGCCCTGCACGCCATCCTACCCTCACTGCACCTGTTCATGTGTCTGAAGAAGTTTACCTTTCTCTCTTGCATGGTTTGTAACACGTGTTGATCCCATCTACAGCAGCACCTCTTAAACTTAAATGTGCATGTGAGTCACCTGAGTCTGATCCTGATTGTGTAGGTCTGGGGTGGAACATGAGATTCTGCCATTCTAAGGAGCTCCCAGGGCATGCCAGAGCTGCTGGTCTAGTCTGGGACCATGCTTTGAGCAGTAAGGCTCCCATAAATACCTAGCTCTTAAACCTGGCTTTTACAATATATATGCCTAGGACACCTTCCACTCCTCCTGTTTGCCTGCCTAACTTCGACCTCTCTATCAGTTTAGATATTTCTTCCTCCAGGAAGCCTGGAACGTGGCTATTTGCAGGAGGCCTTGGTCCCTTGCCACGGCAGCCTCACAGCGTGACAGCTGGCTTCCCCCAGAGCAAGTGATCGAGAGAGAGCAAGAGGAAGCAGACTTTTATAACTTCACATCAGAAGTGACATACCATGTGCTGTTGGTCACAGAGACCAACCCTGGGGCAGTGTGGGAGGGCATCACTGGGACCATGGTGGGAGCTGACTGCCTGCTTGGGTTGCATTGTGTGTCTCCCCCGCCAGAGTCATATGCTGACATCCTAACCCCCAGTCCCTCAGAATGCTACTATACTTGAAGACAGGCCCTTTAAAGAGGTAACTAAGTTAAAGTGAGGTCATATGGATGGACCCCAATTCAGTATGACTGATGTCCTTATAAAAAGAGGAAATTTGAACACAGATGGGTACAGAGGGAAGATAGCCATCCACGAGCCAATAAGAGAGGCCCCAGAAGAAATCAACCCTGCCAACACCTTGACCTTGGACTTCTAGCCTCCAGAATTGTGAGAAAGTAAATTTCTGTTCTTGTAGCTCATCTTGGTTCCTTTGTCTGCTACAAAGAAGCGATCGTCCTTACCTTAAAGGGTTGCTGTAACCATGTACGTGCAAAGTACCGAGCACAGAGGCCAGCACAGAAGGCCCCCCAATGAATAGTCATGTCCCTCCTCCTTCCTCTTTGCCTGTCTTCTGCTTCAGCTGCAAATAGGATTGAGTCCCATGTTCCTAGAGATCTGAGCACCATGAGGGTCTCGATTCATCCCAGTGGGACCTGTGATCTTCTCTGAAAGCCCTTGGGATAATTCCAAAACTGGGCTTTGGAGACGAGAAGCAGGCAGTGGCTGGCTGAGGAAAGCTTAACCTTTCGGAGCCTCTGGTGCCTTCATGCTGATTACAGGTGGGAAGGTGCAGAGTCCTCTAGTTCTGCCAGGAGCAGGACGGGAGGGGGCTCACACCATGAAAGCTTCTTCCCTGTGGCCAACACTTTGCAAACAGTGTTGGATTTCCTTTTCCCAACATGCCTATGACCTGGGTATTTACAGACGAAGCTCCAGCCTGTTCAGTAACCTGTGCAAGCCTGCGCAGCCACAAGAAGGTCCAGGTTGGCCTTCTGCAAAGCCCATGTGCCTGTTCTCCTGCCCCATGACCTCACACAGTCCTTAGAGGGTCATAGCCTCGTTCTCCTCTGCACCCCCAGCACAGTGTCCAACATGGAGGAGGTGCCTGTCTCACTCCATTTTGTGTTGCTATAAAGGAATCCCTGAAGCTGGGTAATTTAGAAAAAGTGCTTTATTTGCCTCACGATTCTGATGTCTGGAAGGTACAAGATTGGGCATCTGAGTCTGGCAAGGACCTCAGGCTTTTTCTACTCAGAGTGGAAGGCAGAGGGGAGCAGAGATCACATGGCGAAGGAGAAAAAGGGAAGGGGGTGCCAGGCTCTTTTTAACAACCAGCTCTCATAGGAACTAATAGAGAGAGAACTCACCCTGAAGGAGGCATTAATCTATTCATGAGGATCCACCCCATGACCCGAACACCTCCCATTAGGCACCTCTGACACTGGGGATCAAATTTCAACATGAGGTTTGGAGAGGACAAACATCTAAACCATAGCAATACCCAATTTGTATTTGTTATGTAAGTGAAAGAACGATTGAAAGAAAAAAAAATCAGTGAAAAAATAAAACAGGGTATAGAAAACAGCAGGCTGGTGGCCATATTGAAAGAGACAGTGCATTCAAATTCCACTTCCTCCAGGAAGTCCTCCCTGACCACCCTCCTCATGGAGATCTGGCCCTGTGTGTGCCATTCTGGCGGTACTTCACACATTCTGTCAGCAAGAGCCATCAGAACTCAGGATCGAGAGGCAGGGCGGACAGCAGGGTGAGGCCCTGGAGACCAAACAGACCAGCACTGAGAGGTCATCCGGGCCCAGGAGAACGTCCGATGGAGCAGGAGGGGCACTGTGAGCTCCCTCGCCGGTTATTAGCCTTCCCTGTTCCACCCAAAGAGGAGAATTCTTGACCTTGTAAAGCCTCAGTTGTCCCATATGCATGAGGGAAGTAAGTTACTTGCCCAAGGTCACAGCAGAGAGCACATGCCCACACTGGAAGAACATGTATCTGCTGCCCACACTCTTCCCCAGGGCAGCCTGCCTCTCGGAGGGAAGGCAGCCAGGCCAGCAAGAGGGGCACTGTACCTGGAGATCAGGATGACAAGTAAGAGGATGGGGCTTGAGTGCCCAGCTAAGGGTTGGGCTTTGTCTTGAGGGCACTAGGGAGCCACTGAAAGGTCTTAAGCTATAGGTGCAACAAATCCCTGGTCAAAAGTTAACTTCTCTTTAAAACTTTAACTGCCCAGCCCCTCTAACCTACTGTGTTCCCATAGCATTTATCATTTTAGATCATACTCTATAATTTAATTTTGTATTATGTTTAATGTCTATCTTCCCTTATTACAACATAAGTTCCAGGAGAGCAGAGCTTTTTTTCTCTTTTGTTCACCAATGTAGCCCAAATACCTAGAACAATGCCTGGCACATAGGTGCTTAAGAAATATTTGTTGAATGAATGATGAATAAGAGAAGAATGTCCCTGCCCTGAAGGACTTAGCAGTCCTGCCATGGAGGCTTTGGGGCAGGCATCCCCATGTTGGCAGAAGGCCCTGAATCTCACTTATTTCTCTCACTTGTTTCTCCCAACTCCTGCGTGACAGTGACTCCGCCACTCACCAGCAGGGCTGCATCAGAAATCTGTCATTTCTTGGACTTGCAGAAGATCGTAATAAATAACCCCAATAGCTTCTATTTCTTGAGCAATAGTTATGTATAAGTATTGTGCTAGGTATTCTAAGCATATGATCTCTCATCTTTATAGCACCACTGAAAGCGCAGTTTAAGTTTCAAATTCAACATCTGCAAATGAGGATAACAAAAGGCTGCGGAGCTCGTTCACATTCACAAAGTGCATGACAGAGTGACAGAGCCATGCCCCAGCGCCAGATCACGGCTCCCCAAAGCCTATGCTGTTTTCAGCCTTGCCTTGCCGAGATAGAGAGAACCCCGCGGCCAAACAGCTTCCAACTTCCTTTCCTGCTTCTGTTCCTCTCTCCTTCTGAATCCATGCTCCTTTTTGCAGTCACACCTTAGGAACATGGACCCCGGAGCTACACTCCCCAAGTTCAAGCCCTGGCTTCACTGCTTACTTGCTGTGCACCCTTGGGGAAATGACTTACCTCCCCTGTGTCTACTTTCCTCATCTATAAAATGTGGAGCATAACAGTACCTACCTCATGAGGTTGTGTCTGGATTAAATTAGTTAACACATTTATAGCACATTTGTACCTGGAATGTGGTAAGATCAATAAATGTAGCTGTCGTTGTTCGTTATTTGTTATTGTTACTATTACCCAAGCTGGGTCACAAGATTGGTCATGTGGAAAGAGAAAAAGAACTGTAAAGCACTGGAAGGAAATGCTCCAAAATGTCCACAGACATTGTCCCTGGGGGTGAGATTACAGATGACTTTTATCTTCTTTATAATTCTCTGCACTTCCCGCATCTTCTGTACGTACGGGCTGAATGGCCCCCTCCGTACCGAAATTCATACGTTGCAGGCCTGAGCCCAACACCTCAGAATGTGCTCAGACTGTGACTGTATTTGGAGATGGGGTATTTAAAAATGCGACTAAATTAAAATGAGGCCATTCATTAAAATGAAGCCCTAATCCAGTCTGACTATTGTCCTGTAAGAAGAGGGGATTTGGACACACAAAGAGACACCGGGGATGCCCACACCCGGGGAACGACCACGTGAGGACACGGCAGGAGGGTGGCCATCTGCAAGCCAAGGACAGAGGCCTCAGAAGAAAGCAACCCTAATGACACCTTGACCTTGGACTTCTAGCCTCCAGAACCGTGAAATTCCATTGTTTAAGCCACCCAGTCTGTGGTGTTTGTTCTAACAGCCCAAGCAGACGAACACACTGTACTTTCTAAATTATCTACAATGAATATGTAGTATTTTCTTTCAAAAATCCGCTTTTCCTGGCCCTACAAAAACAACAGGAGCCAATGATAGAAAGGCAGATGGGGTCTGGATGCTAAAGAACCCTAAGTCCTCTTCACTTACAAAATCCGTGCATGCAAACGCATGCCCGGCACACACATCCACGCACGTCCATGCCCACTCGCCACAGAGAGCACTGAGAACCTTCAGCACGGCCCAGTCATGCCGTGTGATCTTAAGCCGGTCTTACTAACAGAGCTTCATTTTCCTTATCAATAAAAGAGTACTACTGAACCTTCCAGAGAGTCATGTCGCAAAACACAAAGGGAGCCAGGAGCAGGAAAGCCTTTTGTAAATGGAAAGATAATCCAAATACGAAGGATTGCTCTCCTTGGAAGATGCCAGAAGGTCCTTGTCTTTATTACTGTTATGATGACACCAAAGCGGAAGACAAGACAGGCACACCCCTGGGGAAACCTGTCGATCACACACCCTGCAGGTCCTGCATGTCCACTTTCTCTTCCTCCCACTTTGGATTAGCAAAGTCTTCTGGACTCATTATAAATGGACCCAGCCTCGTGCAGCAGTGCAGTGATAAGGGGAAAGTTTTAAGCTGAATCCAAATGTCTGAAATATTTTGTGATCCTGAATCTCAACAGAATAATATTGAAGACAGATATCCAGTCATACAGCAAAATGACAGGGATAGTCTTTGCATTGTGTGCCTGTTCTGAGCTTCAGTTTTGCTCCCATACGGTAGGAGCTAACACCAACCCCCGCCCCACCTCAGCCAACAGTCACTGAGACTCAATGCGCCAGGGAGCTGGCTGTGCTCATAAATTGTAATGTTCCTAAATACCAGGGGTCTTTTTAATCATTAGAGAACACGCCCACCAGTAATAATGGCGAACCACGTCCTTTACATTATCCCACAGGATGTCTAACAGTAGATGGTGCAGGGGAAGGAGTAAGAGATAAACTGCAGGCTTCCTATTAAAAACAGAGGATGTCTGGCACGTGCACCATCACTCTCCCTCCCATGCTCATGGCAGACATATCTAATTGATCACAGAGCTCTTTTGGGGTTACAGGGATCAATGTGATTGTTGTAATGGTGGAGAAGATGGGCACCGGGAAATAAATTACTAGAATAAAGAATAAGCTCAGAGAAGGAACAGTGGGTAAGATTTATATGATGCTAAGTCGTCAGTCTGCTGGCCTAGACAGAGCCACTTATATTTCCTGGTCTAGGGACAGAATTATTCTCTAAATCTGGATTTATGCTAAGCCAGGGATTGGAAGCTAAGGAGCTTCAGATTATGCCTTTTGAAATCTTTTCTGGGCCAAGGACATACAACAGTCATTCAATCAATCCCCAGACAAAAATTTACAGTGATACAGGGGCAGGGTTATAGGTAATGGTTATTCCACCACCATCACCAGCAATAGCAAATACCACTAGTGTATTAGCTATCTATTGCTCTATAACAAATTATCCCAAAACTTAACAGCTTCAGACAACAACAAATATTTATCATCTCACAGTTTCTAAAAGTCAGGAAACCATGAGTGGCTTAGATGGGTGGTCCTGGCTCAGGGTATCTCATGAGGTTGCAGTCAAGATGTTAGCTAGGGCTGCAGTCATCTGAAGGTTTGATTGGGGCTGGAAATCTGCTTCCAAGGTAGCTTACTCACATAGCCACTGACAGAAGGCCTCAGTTCCTTCACATTTAAACCTCTCCATAGGGTTGCTTGAGTATCCTTACAACATGGCAGCTGGCTTCCCCCAGAGCAAGCAATCTAAGAGCAGAAACAAGGTGAAATCTGTGATGTCTTTTATGACCTAACTTTGGAAGGGGAATGAAGCATCACCTATTGGAGGAAGGAGGGGAGGAATGTCAAAAACTTTATGGACATATTTTAAAACCACCAAAGCAATCACCAGAAATGCCTGTGAAGCATAATGGGGACTGGGGCAGGGCGGGTAGGGCCCTCTCTTCATAACAATCCTAGGAGATTGGCATGTACTATTATTATCCCCATTTTACAGATAAAGCAAGTGAGGCACAGAGAGTCTAGATGACACAATTAGTAAGCAGCAGAGCCAGGTTCAAAGCCAAACATGCTGGCTCCGGAGTTTGGTGTGCTTAACCACCTCACTGCATTCTAACTGAAGGCTTTCCTTGTGGTGACGCTGATCGAAACATGGGATGAGAAGAAATGTCAGGTAGAAATCTGTTAGCGTCAGATGCTTGGTTCTCCATTGCATATTTAGCCATCTGCATTCATTCACCGGCCTGCATCTCAATTTGGAGAATGTCTCCCTCTTCCTGTGAGGTCACCTCCTCTGAGAAGCCTTCCCTGATTTCCCAGGCAGGGTTGCTCCACCCTCTCTGATTCCTCAGATGTTGCACTTTCCAAAGTTGTAGTGTTTATGGCTATGACACAGCACTCCATGGGAACACATGTCCTCTCTCTCCATGACATTTCAACAATGCACGACCAGAGGGCAGGAACCGAGTTTTGTTCAACTTTAAACCTGCAGTGTCTGGGATAGGACTGGTGTATGGTAGAGGCTCAATAAGCATGAACTGACCAATTAAATGGATGAAAGACCCTTTCCTTCAAAGAGTTTTTGCGATTCGATGGGGATATTTTTCTCTAGAACATGTGGTTTTCAGACCAGAGGGTGGCTTTGCCACCACTTCTATTGTAAACAGCTCTGTAAGTGTTTGGCTTCCTGGAATTTTGCCTACATTTTCCTTATAATTACATCCCAATTGTTTCCTATTTGTCTGGCACCTCATAATGCCCTTCCTTCCTCCCTAACAGTTGGAGGGCTGTTACCACTTCATCCCTGCTCGTGGGACTGTTCAGTCCAGGTTGACCACCTCGCACCGGACACACTCTGGACAGCAACTTCTGTTTGGGGGCAGTTGCCTTACATTGCAGCAAAGGCCAGATCATGGGCTTTGGAGTCTACCACTTATTTGCTGGTTGAACATATTACTTCACTTTGCTAAACTTCAGTTTCTTAATTTGTAAAATGAGATCACTCATACCTTCCTCTGTAAGATGTGAGGATTCAATAAGTTGTAAATATGTGAAATACTAACACATATTACACACTTAATAAATGCTCTTAATAAACCTTTCCCTATGCAGACAAGATCTGCCTTTTCCTGTAATGCATCTCATTACCCATGAAAAAGAATAAAAATATTTCCTATACACAGTTATGAGAAGTAAAGTCTCCAGAAACTGCTCACTTATTGCTAGAGGAGTCCCCATCCAGCCACCTCCCTTGACACAATGCTGTTAAGCAGAAACCCACAAAGTAGATCCCATCTTCCTATGGCTCAAACCTCACTGCATTGCACCTCCTGTTACCCATAAGCACCCTGGATGAACAAGTGCTACGGGAACACGTGTGGAGGAGGAGTGACAGGCTCTCCTTGCAGAGGTGGCTGGGGCAGGCTTCGGGAGTCTCGGGAGGCTGAGACTTGTCGGGATAAAGGGTGGGAAAGTGCAAAGCAGCCCTTCCTCCTCAGACTTCCAGGCCGGGAGAGGAGGCAGAGATTAGAGTAGGGACTCGGGACTCAGCCCTGCTTAGGGGAAGTAAATGTAAGATAATAAAAAGAGGGCTTTGAGTCAGAAAATCAAGGTTAAATCTTGGCAGTGCCATGAACTAGCTAATCAACCTTGGGAAAATTGCTGCACCCTTTCCTCATCTGTAAAATGGGTTGGATAATCCCAGTTTGTACAGTATCAGAGTTTTGCATCAGGATCACACAATGTAACAGATTTGGACACAGTTTAAACTAAAATGGCATGCCACTGGGAGGGGCTCTTTTAATAATCTTGTAGCCTGTTTTCAATCTCCAAGCCTCTGAGTCCCCTGCCAACCCACTTTGCCAAGAGTTGCTTAAGATACCATCTCAAATGCTTTGCCCAAACCCAAAACCCTAGGAGGCTTTGGTGAGAAAACTGGCAACCAGGGGATTTTCCAGTGCTCACCCAGGAGAGTTTAATCCTTAGCTTCCCTCCCAAAGGTCTAATGTGTAAGGATAGAGGGAAAGAATAATAGAATATAATCTGTCCCTCAGTCTCAGGGGACAGGGCAGGATTGGTCCCAGGAACCCCCATGGATACCAAAATCCAGGGATCCTCAAGTCCTTTATATAAAATGGCACAGTATTTGTATATAACCTATTCACATCCTCCTATATACTTTAAATCATCTCTAGATTGCTTACAATACCTAGTATAGTGTAAATGCTATGTAAATAGTTGTTGTACTATATTGGTTTTTTATTTGTATTATTTTTTATTGTGATTTTTTTTTAATATTTTTGATCCACAGTTAGTTGAATCCACAGATGTGGGCCCCACAGATATGGAGGGCAGACTGTAATTAGTAAGTTACATAATTATCATTCCCTTTATCACACATTATCATTTCAAATCAAAATATTACCAAATTATTGTCATGCTCTTTGCCATAAAAGCGAATCATTTGTATTTTTCATTTGGATGCAGGTCCCTGACAGGTGGGGTCACGCGTAAGCGAAACTGCATTGGAATATGCACACATGTTGCGTACAGAACCTTGGACCCGTGCCCAGGCAGTGCTTTCATGTGCTGCCATCCAAGAGGAGGTCTCATTTGAAAACTAACAACTGATACTCCTTCACCATCCAAGTGTAAATAGAACCCCGATCCAAGAATGTGCTATTGTGCATCACTGGTGGGCATTAGCCAGTATTGAATAATTCATCATGGCTGATGGTCACAGTGTTGGAAAGAAATTAGTTTTCTTCTGTCCCCAAAGCCTCCTAATGAGAGTAGGCATTCTATGAAGGAAATCAATAATTATGTAATACACACTTTACAAAATTTTCTTGGATTCTCACAATGCTGCCACAATGTAGGTACCGTTACCCCCGTTTTGTAGATGAGAATGGTGGAAGAGTTGTCTAGAAGTGACTTGGGTACCGCAGCAACGGTGGAAGCAAGGTTGGGCTAGAAGTCTGTCATCACAACTCAGCAAGCGTTGTTGCGTGTCCATCACATGCAAAGTCACTTCACTGTTAATGAAGATGTAAGGATGAACGAAATAGGTTTAATCATCGCCCTTGTGAAAGTCACAGCTTTGAGGTGAAAACAGATCAAACAGACAAAATCCATCGGATTTACAGTCACTTTTTTCTAGCATTGGGGAGAGCGATGTTTGTTTGTACGGTCACACAGTGCGAGAGGATGGGACCTGGGTCGGGGCGGGTGAGGAGAGGGAGGGTAGTCACCGTCAATTTTCCCAGAGGGAATTGTACATAAATAGAGTCTTAAGAGAAGAGCAGGAGTAAACACAGAGACAGGGTAGCTCAAGGGGGGAGCCTGCCAGGCAGAGGAGGCAGACAGGGACAATTCGAGGCAAAGGAGAGTTAAGAGAAGGAGCTGGAGGGGTAAATCTTGAGACGGGAGCCAGGCGGCACTGTTCGGGGGCACAGACTTGATCCTGACACCTCCGGGGGGCCCCTTTAAGGTCATACATGGGGATAGACATCTACAGACTGTGTCCCCTACATTGCTTCCTGCCCCCATCTGTCCTCACTGCAGGCTCAATGGAACAGAGCCAGTCATTACAAGGTGGTGTGTGGTCCAGACGGGGATGCTGGTGCCGGGATGTGGGCTGGGACAGCGGAGATGGGGAAGAGTGGATGAACTTGGGGACCCCGCCCCAGGAGGCAGCAGGACTCTGCAACCTCCTGGAAGCCCCAGCCCACTGCAGTGAGGGCACCGGGTGGGCGGGGGACGTTATGAAGATGAGGAACGAAGATAAGGAGTAGAGCCCGACGGACTTGCAAGCAAGCCTGTCCGCGGGGATTAGACTGTTTGCTGATGTGTTCTTTTTCTCTTTTCTTGTTCTTTCCTTTTCTTTTTCTAATCATATGCATGAAGATATAAACTAAAGTATTCTCTTTTAAAAATTTATATGGGATCATAACCCCAGTTTATATATGGGAAAAGGCTGACTCCCTGTGGATTTTCTGTATTTTAATATTGCCATAATTCAAACAATGTGATGAATCAACTCGCTGTAATTTCCGAAGCTGGACTCAGAGAAGCTGAGTTTTACCGACGCTTTATTGAGCTGTGCCCTGGGGCTGGGTGGCAGTGCTGGGACGGGGGAGGGTATTTGGGGGCGGGAGAGAAGAGAGAAGAGGGAACTAACATTGACCAAGTGTTCACTGTATACCAGGTTATTTGCCCCTCAAGAAATTAACATGAATGGTTTTTGGCATATGAGGAAGGCTTAGGGGTTAAGTGACACCCAGCTGTGAGGTGCTGGAAACTGGCTAACTCCTAATTCAGGGGTCTTTGCCTGATGGCATGCCCCTCCCAGGAACAGATGACACATCCCAGTGGACCTGGCTATGGGGAAGGAGGAGGCTTCAGGGATGTTGTCTCTCCAGCTCGTCCAGACTTTGTTTCACCTGAGTGGGTCTCTCCACTGTGCCTGGGCACATCCTTCCCCAGGTACATGAGGGAGCAAGCAGGGGCCGCTCCCCTTGGCATGACTTTATCTTCTGACCCAAAAGCATTCCCAAGTTGGCAGACAGAGCATGGGGCATCCAGCCCTGACTCCAGGGGCAGAGCTCATTCTCCCCCTCCCCACTGCTTCAGTGACATAATTCAACCAAGGAACAAAGGGACGATGTGTTCATATAAGAGTCTCTTTCAAACCTAAGCAGAGAAGAGGGCATATTCAAATCTTGGACTCTCAAAGGCAGCTAGCTGAGGGATTTGACCTTCCTTCTCCAGAGTAGGTCTGCTTTACTCTCCCACTTTACACACAAGGAAAATGAGGTTGGAAAAATTTGAGTAAATTGCTCAAGATGTTAAGTAACACAGTCAAGATCTGAATGCAATTTTTGGATGGAGAGGTCCCCAGCACAGCCTTCAGCAATAGTAGGCATTCAAAATACATTTGCTTCCGTGCTGGCTTCCAGCTCTCCGCTCCAGCCCCATCCCCATTCTGCAAAGTGGACACCTACTGGCACTTTCCCAGGGTGAAAGCAGTTGGTCCCCTGGATGTCTGTGCCTGCGTCTCGAAGGTGTGCCATAAGTGGACCTTTAAGGAATTAACAAGCCCACATATGGTACAGGGTAGACTGGGAGCCTGCACGAAGGAGTCATAAAAGACTTTTAAGAGAGCTTTACAGGAGTGAGCCCTCCGGCAGGGCAAGGCAAGGAGTGAGGCAAGGGGTAGGGGTGGAGGCTGAGAAGATCTGGGAGGGGGGAGCCAGCAAGAAAAAGCCACATCCCCCATAGAGGGTGCAGCGTCCAGACCCTGGCGCTGGAACTCACTGTGTGACCGCAGGGCACACGCCTGCCCTCATAAGCTTTTCTAAGTGTTAATGAATCTGCATGTAAGAAAATGTTCTGCAAACAAAAATGAAGGGGAAGAGGAAGAAAGGACTGGTTCAATCGGCTCAGGTCCACAGTGAGGCCAGTAGTTCCTCCCTGCCGAACAGCTCCCTCCACCCTGTGCCCTCTGATCACATGGCAAACAGGCGTCCTCTTGCCCCTAAACGGACCATGCACATTCAGTAGTTGTGCATATGCTGTTCTTGCTAACTGGAATGTTTTTTCTTCTATTCTCTGCCTAGAAAATTCATAATCCATTTTTCAGGTCTCAGGTCACGTCACCTCCTCTGTGAAGTCTCCCCTGACTCCTCTCCCACTTCCACCGACCCTCAGACACTCACACCTTTGAGCTTTCACAGCATTGTTTATATACAAGGACAGCAAGGACAGCATTTGTTACATTGCTATTATTGCACTGGGACTAGTCCTTGTGGAATAAAGGTGCTATTTAAGGAACACTTTTATTTATTTATTTATTTTTGCCTAGACATAGTGCTACAGTCTTTTTTACAAATTATGTGTAATTTAAATTTCATAACTATGCCATAAATTAGATATTATTTTCACAACTTTAAAAGTGAGGAAGCTAAGGCACCAAGAGATTGGGGATCTTACTACTGTGCAACCTTGGGCAAGGGACGCGCCTGTATTTAGAGCAAGGTCTAATTCCTTTATACTTCCCTACTGCTCAGCCTGGGCAAAGAAGTAATAATAAGCAATGGATGAAATGATGAATGACTGTCACCACTGAGCGAAGAGAGCTTCAGTGTGGAGCATGGCTTTAAGCATTCATTTTATTTTGCTGCAACCAGCCCAGAACATCCCCACTCAAGTACAAAACAGACCTTAAGAACCACACAACGTAGCCATGGGGAAACGAACATCTACAAAGGGAATGGGACCGGCCTGGGTCACAGAGCTGCCTTTGGCCCCTGCCCAGCAGGATTTCCCAACTTCTGGTGGGCAACCCTTTCCAAACCCCTACTTCCCAGGGCTCTGTGTTGGAGACTGGCGCATTTTTTCCCCCTGCAACAGAAGCCTTTCTGTGCCTGTCCTCAGAGACAGAAGGAGCACCAAACCTATTTCTTGGTTGTGCTCTCCCAATTAAGCAATGAAGCCAACCACGAAGACTCCTTGAGTCAAACTAATTGCATCTTAGCAGGCTCCGTGCCTGCCAGCTTCAGCCCAGAGTCAGATTTTATAGGCCACTTAGCCCCACACCCAGGGTTTATGATGGAAACACTGACAAAGCTTCACTGATAAGGCTGCAGAGGGACCCAGGAGACCAGAAAGCCCAGTCATTTTCCAGAGTCTAAACCCAGCCTCTACTCCAGCGGTCCCTCGCCAGCCAGGATTCTGAAGTGTCAGCCAAGAGGACCCTGGCACAGAGCTTTTTGTTTCCACTCCAACGCGCTCTGGAAATTCGGTATGATACCTTGCTGGGATTTTTAATGACAAGTTTCTCCTTCAGCGTCACCTGGTATCCAATTAGTTTTCTCAATCTTTCATTCGTTTATTCAATCATTCATCAAATTCTGAGTTCCTGTGCCAGGCCCATGCTGAACACTAAGGAGAAGTACTACTTGGGTGATTGATTTTAAACTCAACTCTGTTAGGCCCAATTCACATAGCCAGGTGTTCACTTAGTGACTTCCAAGGATCACAACTGCCATCAAGCCTGCCACATATAGCATGAGGTCTATGCACTGCACAACTCTAGGGGGCACCATTCACACAGACTAGGATCACATCAAGTACCCTCTAGTAGATAATAATAGAATAGGGAAGAAAAAAAATAAAACAGAAAATGAAAATATCATATATTCAGTCTGTTATAGAAGGAAGAACATTCAAAATTCATATAGCAATTCCCCAGTTTTTACAGCAATTTCTAATTTGTCTCTCCAAAGCAGAAAAAAAAAATCAGATATATCATTCCCTTGTTTAAAATAGTGTTTCTCAACCTTGGCACTCTTGACATTTTTGGCTGGCTAAATTCTCTGTTGTAGGAGGCTCTCCTGTGCCTTGTAGAATGTTTAGCAGCATTCTTGGTCTCTACCCACAAGATGCCAGTAGCAACTCCCTCCTCACCATGTGACAATCAAAAATGTCCCCAGACATTGCCAAATGTCCTCAGGGAGGGTGGGTAGAGAAGGGGGTAAATCATCTCCAGTTGAGAGCCACCAGTTTAAAATTCCCTTCTCTCCCCATTTCCTTTCCACTACCTCCCACCACTTTTCAAGTGAAGTCCAAGACACAGATTTTCATGCAAGGCTCTCATGACCTGACCTGCTGCTTACCTACCCAGCCCATCACTCGGCATTCCCCCACGCCTTCACCCAGGCACTTTCCCCTGCATGCAAACCTCAGCCCCACCCCACCTCCCACCTTGCCTGGTTTACTCTCCTCGTCACAACTCAGCTTGGGTCCCCTGACTTGTGAAGCCTGTATGGGCCTATCCCCTCTCCCTCAGCGGTTGATTCAGTCCCCCGTGGGATCCTTGGCACCCCAACGACTCTCTATCACAGCACTTAGACTTGTGGGAATATCAACTTGAATGCAACTATTATGGTTTGTATGTCTGTGAGCTACTACTTGGAAGCAGTAACTATCCCCAGTACTTAGCAAAGTCCTAGCTCAGAGATATTTATTTAGCAACTACTCCATCTTATTCAAGTGGAATGAAGAATTAAAAAATAAAATAAAGAAAAACTCACAGCCTCCACCAGCATGCCCTGCAGAATTATTTATAACTTTGGCCAGAGAGCCAGTGCTCTCAACTCCATTGCTAACCAGCTCTCTGATCTTGGACAAGTCAATTAAACTCTTTAGTCTTCCTCAGTTTCCTTATAAGCAAAATGAGAGTCTCTTTGGTCTTCCTCTCTCACAGTTATTTTGAGACACAAATGAGTTATCATATCATAGCTCTTAGTAAATTGTCATTAACTATATGAACTTGAAGGGTTATTATACTACTAAATAATAAAATCCTTGAAGATATAAATGTTGAACTGAAGCAAATATCTTTGGAGAATTTCTCTTTCTTTATATGGAAGCTTAGCTATATCCTGGATGTGAAGGACATTCTATTTGTTTGTGGTATTTTTTTTCTTCCTGAAAACAAGCCAATCCATCTGACAATTCCTACCCTACCTAGATTCTTAGTATTTCAATTCAGGAATTTTTATTTCCTTCTGGGCTGGAATTCAAAGAGTTCCTTCAATTTCTTTGAAGCAGGCCACACCTATGACTGGAGGACACCTTTCTAACAGACATGCAGCCAGTAGAACTTTGATTTTAAACAATTTTGTAGAGTGGAAAATAATGAGGATAGAAAACTTTAGAAGAGGAGCTGCTTCTAAAATGTGGTCCTCATTTCAAAGACAGAAAAAATTGCATTAAGTTTAAGGAAATGAAGTTGATGGAAATCTCTTACGAATTTAGCACTGCTATGGGTCGAATAGTGTCCCACAAAAATGATACGTGAAGTCCTAACCTCTGGTACCTGTGAATGTGACCTTGTTTGGAAATAGGGTCTTTGCAGTTGTACTCAAGAGGAGGTCATACTGGATTGGGATGGGCCCTAATGTAAGTGACATTCTTATAAGAAAAGGGAAAGAGACATAGACACGGGGGAAGGCACGTGAAGACAGAGGCAGAGAATGGAGTGAGGCAGCTACAGACTAAAGAACAGCAAGGATTACTGGCAACCAGCACAAGTCAGGAGAGGGGCCTGGAACAGATCCATCTGCAGCACCTCCAGAAGGAACCAACCCTGCCAAAAGCTGGAATGGGGACTTCTAGCCTTCAACACTATAAGAGAATGAATTTCTGTTGTTTTAAGCCATCCAGTTGGCAGTATTGTGTTACAGCAGACATAAGAAATGAATGCAGGTGCCCTAGCCTAAAGCATGAACTCTTCCTTTATATGAAGTCTTCCTTTACCACCCCTTCCCTGTCTGACACTTATCTATCTGACATCTAGACATGCAAATAGAGAGTAACCACAGAGCGCTAGCCCCTCCCCTCCAGATGGGTGGCATTTAAATAGTAGGGGCTACTTTCGATCCACTCTGTGCCCTCAGCACCCTCAGTTCATGAGAACTCTGAGCAAATACTCAGTAAATGTTGGTTGTCTGAACTAAACTGGAGCAAGCCCCCGTGAGCTTCATGGGACTTGGGTGGATTGGAGGCTGGGCAGGGAGAAGAATCATTTTTCTGCAAGTTACAGGGAAACAAATGTCAAAATGCAGTCCCAAAGGAGAGTTCCGTGACATGGTTTCGAGCATACATCCAGGCAATGGGGCTGCTGATTAACAGGCCAGGTGCTAAAGAAATAGCAATGGTGAGGGGACAGGTCAGAAGCTTCACACAAGTTGCCTTGATTATCACACAGACGAGGCACGCTGATCTGGAGTACACAGACATGCACACTTCTGGGGAGTACAGTGGCAATTCCTTAGGTTTTTTGCGGCTCAAAATCCAATCCCCGTTCCTGTAAGATTCTAGCCCCAGTATAAGATCTGTGGTGTTCTGCTGTGCCAATGAGTAGGAGGGAGTCAAAATTCAGGCATGCAATATAAGCAAACTCACTTGGCCTCAGATCGAAAGCCACATTCTCCAATTATTTCTCAATAATGAATAAGATGTTTCAATATATTATTACTATATTTATTGTTCAATGGGCTTTAAGCTCAAAAAGGGAAGAAGAATGTCATTTATGGGGACCCAAGGAACTCAGAAGTGAAATTCTAGGCATTATCAGTGTTTGACAGTTGAAAGATGCTATTGATTTTGAAGAAAGAGAATTAGGTGGTATCTTCAACAGAAACTGCTGTTCTAGATTTGTTCCTTACTAAAGTAAATCATTAACATCTGACTTGGTATGCAGTCACTGATTTTTTTTTTATATATACACGAAGTGTCAGAAAACACCAGAAGAAGTTTGCTTTCACCTGGCAGAAACACCAATATACTTGTTCTGTCTCAAGGAAATGTCAAAATGCCTGGTCTGTGCCACAATTTCAGCCACATAGTCCTTGACCGTATTCCCAGCCCAAATGCCAGGATGTTAGTCTGCTTCATAAATCACATCATGTTGTTAGGACCAAAAAGTACGAAACAGCAAGTACCATAGGCGCTTTTGGTAGGACACATGACAGCCATCAATCCTACAAAAAATAAATCCTACAAAACAGATAAATAAATTCTGTAAAAATGTAGACTTTACATCTATGAATTCCATGAGAACCAGCATTTTAGGGCATCGTGCAAGTCTCTCAAAAGTGAGTGTTAAGTTGCTGGGCCCCACACTTCCTACCGCTTACAAAGAAGCACCATAACAGGTGAGCCTCGGAACTTTGGAGGCAACACATGTTACATTAGGACTTGCCACATCAGCCCATTTGGGGGGTAAACTACCAGCTTCGAGTGGAGTACGCAGGAGAAGGAGGGTCTCCGCCTCCTCCAGGTTGTAATGCAGTCAGTTGTGCAGCTTGTCTATGATGGCCCAGAAGACCCAACAGTCCTTCCTGGAATGCTATATGGCCCCACAGCAAGCCTCCAAGCAAGAATGAGAACAAGAGCCATTGAAATCTAAGGGCAAATCCAGGCCTCATTCAGCCAATGGTTACACTCCTTTTACAGAGCATCTTCTGGATTGCTACTGGGCCCTGTTGGAGACTGAATGACTGAAAATGGGACACAAGATAAACTCTCACCCCAAGCTGAGCATCGCGAACGGGGTTCTGGATAATCCATCCAGCCAGAAAGTTAGCCGTGCCCGGCTGCATCCCATCATTCGTGAAAATAGCACACAGGGGACCAAGCTCACAGGTTCTTAAGGCACAAGTAAGTGGCAGGAATAGGACTGCTCACATTCCCCAGGGCCCACTCCCACCATAATCCATCTGCCCCAGCAACCCTTACCTACAGCTTCACAGGGAGATACCTCAGACCAGCAGACTGAGACAGAAGCAGTACAGTTTTGTTTTTTTATTATTAATAGTTCCACCCAGGAACCATAGAGAAAGGAAATCTGCCCAGGAGGCAAAACTTCAAACAGTACCTTTCTTTGTCTACTTTGCAAAGGAAAGAAGGAAGAGAAGAAGGCAGGGAGGGAGGGGAGAGATGGAGAGAGGCAGGCAATGGGTTTGTGCCCAGGGGATTCATCTGTGTTCAGGACGTGTCCTCGCCCAGAGCTGCTATACTCACAGACGGTGTCCTGGTGCGTCGAAGAATCAGTCCCCATGACAGCAGGCTAACACCTTGCAAGCTGGGACACCATCTCACAAGAAGTGATAAATACTCTGAACAGGGAACAATTTATGGTTCTGTTGCCATTGAAGTCAGTAGAAAGTGCCTGAAACCAAGGGATACAAGAAGGGTTTGGATTTCCACGCCCCACACACACTTTTTGCCTCCCATTCTCACAACTTTGGGCTGTGCTAGTTCAATGATGGGGGGAAGCTCCGCTTTGGGGAGGCATGCTCTCCACGAGGGGGCGTAACAACGGTCACACTGAACTGGAATTTGACACAGCCGTCCGGTCAGTTCAGGTTCCTCATGCCACTGGGGAAGGAGGACAAGAAGAGAGGCAGTCACCAAACTGACCAGGGTATTTGATCCTGGTTGTCAAGAAAAAATAAAATCACTAATTACGGGAACATGGGAGAAGTAAGATGGAATTTAGGGATCCCCTGGGTGGCTCCCACTCCTGCCATATCCAGTAGTAAAAGTTAGTGGAAAACTTCTGCAGCCCCATACCAAGGGCTCATATCCCTCAAAACTAAACACTGGGGCCACCCACCAGGGTGACCGGGGAAGGGCTGGCTGGAGGCAAAAACAGCGCAGGGCTGGAAATGGAATCTTAAAGGGAAGCCACAAACACCAGTTATGCAGAAACGAGGACGGTATCTTTTATCTGTACTTCCTCCCTTGCAGTGTCAAGCATTTGTGTATCTTACTGAAGTTTCCTCTTCTTTCCTCTCCATTTTCCCCACCATTGTACGTGTGGGTAATAGTAACAGTGAAGAATCCACAGGTTTCAGAAGGAACTGAGGCATAGTCCGGATGCAGTAACTGGTCGGTCTTTTGTGTCTGTTCCTTTGGGAGGGGCTAAGTCCATTGCAGACGTAAGAAAAATGTACGTGTGTGTGTGCACGCATGCACATGTGTACATGTGTGTGTGTGTGTGTGTGTGTTGGAAGCATAGGTACAGAAAGAAGGGTCTACGTGCAGGTGGGGCAGCCAAAGAGGTGGACGTAGAGGGACATTTGTTAGTTCTTATTGATATCTGGCAACAGCTCTTCCTAACTGGAGGGAAACCCCACAGTGAGGAGCCGCCTACCCTCTCTAGAGCAGCCTGACTGGGGGGTGGGGAAACCCTCCCTAGCAGCCAACAAAGTCGCCCAGAGAAATGAGGACGAGGGTTCTTTTGCAGCCACTGTGCTGGCCAGTATTGGTGGTGAGCGCCCTGGTGAGCGCCCAGGATGGTCAACCTGGCCGTCTTCCAGAAGACGAATGTTTACTTTCTGCTCTTTTTCTCCCTCATCATCAGGGAGTTCCCTTATCCTGGTTAGCTTTGAAGTCTGGTCCTCTAGCATCTGCTGAATCTGAAGCCTCCAATACACTTCCAATAATTCTGTGGGGGTGGAGGGGTGCCAGAGCAGGTGTTCATACTTGGAACTGAGATCCCACGCTGACAGTAGAGTGACTCTGAGTATGTGCTGAGTTAGGTTCACAGAAGGGGTCTTGGACAGAACAGACAATGACAAGAAACTTTTACGAGAAATTAGCCAACCTTATATTCTAGCCACTGTGGGGAGTGGCTAGTCCCTTCACATGCATGAAAGATCTCGTTTTGCCTCACTACAGCCCTGTCAAGTCAATATGATTCTTATGCCCATTTTAAAGATCAGAATACTGTGGCATAGAGGGGTTAAGTAACTTTTGCAAGTCACACAGCTAAACTGTAGAAGGATAGGCACTCAAACACAGTGTGTGGGTAAGAGCAAAAGCTCCGTGAAGGGTCCATCGTGTGCATGCTCTAGAATCTCATCTGACCTACACTCTCCTTCCTCCTGGGACAATACCTTCCCCACGTAGCACTTTTTCTGGAAACCAGAAAACTGGATACTGATCCATAGCAAGGTTCAACCAGGTGGTCCCGGCTTGAGGAGGGTAAGAGTCCTTTCATCCACACAGCTCTGTGGAACTCACAGTATTCCTCAACATCTGACCAGATAGCTGCCTTCCCAGCATTCACCCCAAGAAATAGGACCTGCCATCTCTACCTGGATTCTCCAGCCCCAAAAGCCACAGTGTTCCACCCTACAGCATTCTCAGGAGTCCCTGGGGGTGAGAAGACAGGTCATGGTCTAGCTCTAATGAGTGGCCAAAGCAGGGACACGTGCAAGTCATCAGGGCTGGCCTGAGGGTGGCAGCTGCCTGACCCCTGTTTTTAGGAAGCCTATGCAGGGTTTTATAGCCCAGAGTTCTCTGTGACCCACAAGCCTTCCTTGACTGCTGGCCCTGGAAGAACTCCAAGCAAAGAACTTCAAAGCTGCTTTCTCATTATAAATCTCACAGCCTAGGGAAGTTCTGCCCACCCATGTGAAACCACCAGCTCTGTGACTCATCTGGAAGTTTCTAAGGCTTTTCTGGCTTTGCTGGATATTCCCCTCCCCCTCAGGTTCTTGTTAAATCAGCTTACTTAGCCAGGCAGCAGGTTCTATCCAAACACCACTTAACCTGTCACTTCCCCTGAGATGTGACATCTCCAGGAAGCCTCCCTCTGGCCTGTGGGCTCCCCACCGCACTTTGCCCTTACCCCTAGCAGAGCACAGGTACATCCAAGAACCTGCCTTGAGTGCCGAAGGTCTCCTAGGCCAGTCGCTGTCTGTTGAGACTTCTGGCCATGCATGGAGACATTTTTGGTTGACACAGATGGGGATCCAGTGGGTAGAGGCCAGGGATGCTGCTAAACATCTCCATCCTTTGTTTGTCCAGACAACAACGAATCACCTGGCCCAAAATGTCACTAGCAGGGCTGGTTTCATGGGCACGCAATCTGCACAGTTGACAGGGCTCAGCTCTTAGAAGGGTTCCAGGCTTGGTTGAATGCTCTGCTATTGCCATGTTGAAATTCTCAATGACTTTTGAGCAAAGAGTGTATGTATTTTCATTTTTCCCTGGGCCTCACAAATTACACAGCTGATTGACAGTGCGGAGGTAGAGAAACCCTGCTCTAGGCTCTGCAATTGGGATGTAGCAATGACGATACCACCCCTGCCCACAAGGAGCCATCATCCAATGATGGAGGTGAGACAGTGTGCTTGCCGGTCTCTGTGCTGGGGCAGGGCAAGCATGGAGTGGGGAGCACCTGACCCAGCTTGGAGCATCAGGGAAGGTTTCTTGCAAAAAGTATCACTCAACTAATTCCGGAAGGATGAGCAGGAGCTTTAACCACAGGGAGGGACGGGGAAGGGAAAGAGCCCAACCAAAGACGCAGCGTGTTCAAAGGCACCCGGCTCTGAGAAGGTGGGGGCTGTGTCAGGGACTCGGGGCAGTCCTGTGTGGCCAGAAGACAGAGTGTGACGAGTTGAGAGATGAGGGCAGAAAATTAGTAGGAGCCAGGTCTCAATGACATTAAGCAGTTCTTGAAGGATTTCAGGTAAAGTAGTGACATGATTAGATTAAGTTTTAGAAAGACAATCAGAGGTGGCACGGCAAATGGATTGGAGGATTAGGCATTGAACAGGAAGAGCAGGTAAGGGGCAGCACAGCAAAGCAGCTGAGAAATGACAGCAGCTGAGCGCAGAAAGACAGTGGCGATACTGTAGCAGGGAGAAGTGGCTCCAAAGATGAAGGCGAGTACAGGATCTGATGATCACTGAACAGATACCATGGATGAGATGCTTGTGTTTATAATCCCTTTACTATCTCCTTTCATACTGACAACAGACTTACAAGGGACATGGCATTTTCCTCATCTTCCTCATTGAGGAGGTTGATGCTGAAGAGATCAAATAACTTGACGGACATCACACGGCTGGCAAGTGGCAGAGCCAACGTGCAAAGGTAGGCATGCCTGAAGCCAAAGCCATGGTCTTTCCACAAAGCCAGGTAGCAGCTGCACACGGACTGAGGACCAACCGGGTGACCAGGAGCACGTCCCAGCTGACCCAGGCCGGTGATCTACCTGTCTCAGAATGCCAGCTCTGCTCCCCCAGCTGTGTGGTCCACTTCAGAGCCCCTCAGGGGGTGTATACTAAACATCTCACTTTCTGCTGTCAAGTTGATTTCTTGGCCCCTGGTAGATAATTATTAAGTCATAATGAGTAAAGAAAGAGAAAAATTATAGCAGAAATGTAGAAGAATAAAAAATATACTTTAATCAACATCACTAAAACCCAGAGAAAAGCAACTAAAATCGTAATGGGATACCACTGCTGCCTATCAGACTGACCCGTGGCAGGTCACTTGGTACAATCTTTCCCAAAAGTGATGTAACATGATGCATCAAGAGTCTTTTTTTAAAAAAAATTATACTTTTTGCTGAATTCTTGATTATTTCCTTAAGACCTTGGTAAAGATTTATGGACAAAGATATTCATCTCCTCAGTCTTTTTTATAATTTAAGACCAAAAAAAAAAAAAGAGGAGGGAGCAATTTTCTAAAAACTTGCAAATGAGTAATGATATAAATTCAAATGGTGGCATTTGAATTATGCAGAATTTTCAATGACATGAAAAATTTACCACAATATAACACTAAGGGAAAAAAGAATTTCATAAATACACTCAATTGTATGTACAGTGAATTCTTCACTTTGTGTACACAGAGTTCCCAGCTGCAGCTTAAGCCCTATTTGCCCTTGGGATGGAGATATGTCTGGAAATGGCAAGTGGAATGATGGGATGAATCCAGTGGAATTATACCGGGAGAGAAGTCATCATCCAGAGGGAAGAGGCCAGGCAGACGAGCTTAACCCAGACACGGAGCCTCATATGCAAGCAGGGTGGGGTCGTGCTGAGAAAGGGGGGGTGCCTGTCACTCCGTTCATGGGGAGCTCAGAATATATCTGAGCCTACAGAAACAGGGGCTGCTGTTCAGATTATCTGTTACTACATGACAAATTACCCCAAAATCTAGTGGCTTAAAATATCAATTTATCATTTTCAGTCATGGTTCTGTGAACTAGCTGGGCTCATGGGGCAGTCCTCACTCGGGGTCTCTCAGGTGGTTTCAGTCAAATGGCAGTTTGGGCTGGAGTCATCCGAAGGCTGCATATCCAAGATGGCACACCCACGTGGCCGGCGGTTGGGGTTTCCTGCCCCTTCCAGGGGGCTGTCGGCTCCAGGCCTACATGTGGACTCTCTACAAGGCTTCTCACACCAGGGTGGCTGGCCTCTGAGAGGAAGTGACCGAACCAGGAAAGAGCGTTCCAAGAGATCCAGGTGGAGTGGCGAGCCTTCTTACCACCTCGTCTCAGAAGTCCCAGGGCACCCTTTTGGATGCATCCTGTTGGTACAGTCAGTCACTAAGGCCAACTCAGATGCACAGCGTAGGGGACTAGTTCTGCCTCGACGTGAGGAGCAGCAGGTACGTGCATTGAGGGAAGGGATAGATGGTGGCTGTCTCTCGAGCCTGTCTACCACAACTGTGCTCTATAAAGAGCTCTGAAAAGTTCTCACCTCTGCAGAGAACCCAGTCTGCCTTTGGTGCCGTACAAGCTCCGGAAAGCACAGCTGTGCTTCTGTACCTGGAGGAAGGCTCCAGGGTGCTAGGAGGGGCCAGAGTGCCTGGCAGCTGTAAGGTATGGCAGTGTCCCTAGGAAAGGCTTAATGGTGGCCCTGGCG